>PVIU01016108.1:16424-34458 GCA_004026605.1 Ondatra zibethicus | reverse complement strand
TGACGGAGAAGCCATCAACAATGACACCAGGACCTATCTCTTCTGCATGTATTATCTTTTTGGGAACCGAGTCTTTTTGGATGCACTCCTTCCTAGGCCGGGAGGGAGGGTGGATGGGCCTTGGACTTCCAACAGGCCAGGGCATCATGCCCATGCCCGCTTTCAAGGAAGAAGGGGGAGGGAGGAGGGGTTGGGGGGTAGCGGGAGGGGACCAGGAGAAGGGGAAGAAATGTAAAAATTTTATTTCTTTAATTATGTTTTTGAATGGAAAAAATAAAACTAAACAATGTAATAAAAAAGTAGTGATTGATGGTTGGCAATACCAAAACAGAACAAACAGCAGCAAGTCCTGGTGAGTCTGTGACTCACAGAAACCCAGCTGTTACTGTGGTTTTAATTTGTGCTCTTCTAAGAGCAGAAATTTTGAGCAATTTGTGTTTCTTTGGTAAAATGCCTGGTAACCTTTTTTTTATCTTTTAAAGATGTTAATATCTCCTGTCTTAGGGTTTCTATTGCTGTGAAGGGATACCATGACCACAACAGCCCTTATAATAGAAATACATTAAATTGGGATGGATTAATTTTCAGAGGTTTAGTCAATTATCATCATTGTGTGGCATGGTGACTTGCAGGCAGACAGGGTGCTGGAAAAACAGCTGAGTGTTGTACATCTTGACCCACAGGCAACAATAAGTGGTCTGAGACACTGGGTGTGGTAGGAAACCTCAAAACCGACCCCCACACTTCCTCCAACAAAGCCAGACCTTCTTATAGTGCCTCTCCCTATGACAGTATGGGGCCAATTACATTCAAACTACCATGCATCCCTTTTTGTACTTCTACAATTTTGATAGTTACACACACACACACACACACACACACACACACACACACATGTGCACACCCAGGAGTACAAGTACAGATGGCAGGAGAGGGCATTAGATGTCCCCCTTTATAACTCTTTATTTATTCCTTTAAGGTAGGGTCTCTCTGTAAACCTGAGACTCAGTTTCCTCAGTAAATCTAATCTGGAAGTCAACAAACCCCAGGGATACACACACACACACACACACACACACACACACACACACACACACACACACACAGTGTGTGTTACCTGGCTGCAGGCCTTCCTTCAGGAATTCTTGTGTTACATGCCTACTGGGTCCCAGCTCAGGCCCTCATGACAGTGCAGCAAGTGTGCTTAATTCCTGAGCAACCTCTCCAGCGCCCACCACGTGGTTTTTGATGACTGCTAGAATGACGTGACAGGAAGAACATCATTTCTTAAATGGTTGAAACTGTTGGGAGTATTTTTAAAAAGCAATAAAAACAATGAAGAGGTCTCCCACGATCCTGTGGTGAGCATTGACAGCATTGTGTTGTGTAATCATCCAGCCAAGAGGGCAGATGGGTCTCTTGATTCATATATAGATGAGGAGGGGAATGTGGGGCATACACAGCAAGTGGGTTCCTTGTTCAAAGCGTATCAAACAATATCTTAAATATCAAATTGTTTATGTTTATGTGCATGAGCATCCTGTCTGCATGGATTTCTGTGCACCAATTATATGCTTGGTGCCTTAAAAGGCCAGAGACCATATTGGATTAAACAGGCATATTTTGTTAGATTTAAATTATACTTTAAAAGAAGATTTTTTTTACAGGATAGCTCATTAATTTCAGTTTATTTGGAAAATAACTTAAAATGCTATTTTGACAGTCCTATTAGTATAGTCATTTTAAATAAGCTTGCCATTTATCTATTAGTTTTACGCCTTTAGTTAAGTAATGTCAAATCATTTTTGCTTAAGAGGAAGTCATACCTAATTGTGTTTAATGACTTTCTTATGAAGTATGCCGCCAAAATAGAAAATTTCTGAAATCTTATTCCCATTTTTATTTTTTTAAAAAGAAAACAAACTATCCTTTTTCTTTATATATACTAATCCAAGTTCCCACTCCCTCCCCTCCTCCCATTCCCTCCACATGTCCTCCCACTCCACTCCCATCCAATCCTCAGAGAGGGTAAATTTTTTTTATATTTATGTACATGAACATTCTTCTGCATGCATTTCTGTGCACCAATGGTATGCTTGGTACCTTAAAAGGCCAGAGACTGTATTGGATTCCCTGAAACTGGAGTTAATAATGGTTGTGAGCTGCCATGTGAGTGATCTACTGGAAGAGCAGTCAGTGCTCTTACCTGGTGAGCCATCTTCAGTCCCAAAAGAGATGTTTTTAAAAGTTAAAAAGTAGCAACTATATAAAGATTGGGCAAATATTACCTTCAGTTAGCTTTCTCTATAACTAGTGACCACCAGAAGGGGGACGAGAACATAATGAGGACAAATAAAGGTCTCATGTCAGTTTATCTTCATTTCTAGAAGTTTTGGAACTCAGATGTTCCGTTGCGGGAGGATGTGGAGGCGTGGAGAGAGCATAAGAAGTGACAAATGAGAGGGCTCAGTGGGTAAAGGTGCTTGCAGCCAAACTTGACCTGAGTTCAGCACCTGGAACTCACAGTGTGGAAAGAGAACCGACCTTTGCAAGTTGTCCTCTGACCTCCATTAGTGCTCTCTGGCATGCACAGGTGCACACGCGTGCAACTAAATAAACAAATAAAATAAGAAACAAAGCACCAGATCAGGTGGTTTAAAAGGGAAAGTAACCGGCTGGGACAGGGAGACTTAAGGCTTTTTAGACATAAACCTCTAAAAACACACCGTGTGAGTGCGGGTGTGCCTGTGAGTGACAGAGGACAGCCGTGGGGGAGTGACAGTCCTTGCCTTTCACCTTGAGATAGGGTTTCTTTGTTCTTCCTCACTGTGTGCAGGCTAGATGGCTGTGAGCTTCAGGATACTCTTACCCCCCCTCCCATCTCATCACAGGAGTGCTGGGATTTCAGATGTCTGGCTTTTACTAGGCTCTGGGGATCTGAACTGAGGTCCCTATGTTTGTGTGGCTGTGACAAAAGCTTTACCCACTGAGCTCTTTCTCCAGAGCCCACATATGAGTCTATTTAGATCTATGTCTTTTAGGTCTATTTGAACTTGAGTATGAGAATACATAACTTCTAGAGACGTGAAAGTCATCTGAGGTATTAGGGGCATAGCTCAGTGGTGGAACACTTACCCAATACTCATGAGCCCTGGGTTTGAACCCCAGCATGAGAAAAAGTCCTAGAACAGATCAACTGCTGGAGCGGGAAGTAAACAACTTTCTATCCCCTCTGAGTGCTCAGCCAGGCTGGAGCCTCGTCAAGGATCAGGGCTGCCTGAGATAGGGCACACTGGTGGCTGTGGTCATGAGGATGACCTCTGAATCCCAGGAGAGGCCTGGAGGGAAGTCAGGCCTAAGAAAGGCATGTGTAACTGGATCCTGTGCTGCTGTTTTTCAGGAAAATCAAAATGCTACTCGCTTCACCTTGGAATCCTTCCCCTCACAGTGCTCCTCTTGGTCTTCTTTGGGTAAGAATCCAGGCTGGTGAGGAACAGCTCCTGAGACCCTGATGGGGACCCTGAGCCATGGGCATGCCCATTTCCATGGTAGTAATGAGGGTGCTCTGGGCCACTCACACAGTGGCACGTCCATCTCTTGCTTCTCCCCAAAGTGAAGCGTCTCTTGTAAGCCTCTCTTAATTTCACAAAAGGGGTCTTGGGCTAGACACCCTGTCATTTGACCCTAGCTATGTGTGTGGGTCTGGAGAAGGAGGAGAAAGCAGGCCTGGTGGCTTGGAGGCAGTTCTCTCTAGATGCAGATGGTTTGAGAACGCTCACAGAGCAAAGTCACTGCCATGTCTACTGGGCCTTCTGTAGACACAGCCAGGAAATGCACTCTGGTGTAGTCTTGGGTTATAGGTACCTGGTATGTAGGTGGGGCCGTCTGCAGCTGCTACAGGTGTTCAGATACAGGTCTTGTCCCCAGGGTCCTTCCTCTTGCCACCTCTTTTTCTAGTGTGGTGGGCATGCTTAGTCCTGTCACGTGGCACTGCATCCCCACTGAGAACTTCTGTGCTCACTGTGCTGGGTACAGTGGTGCATTTTGGATGCGGGGACAACCAGCCGGTCTCAGGTCTGTGTCCTGAGCAGCTGCTCCTGTGCACACCCTTCCCACAGCTATGGGTTCCTGAGCCGTAGAAGTCAGAAATCGAGAGACCCAGGAGCTGTGACTAGGTGAGTGTTTGTGGAATGTGCGTATCATATATGTATTTCCCATGTGTATATGAGTATGTAAGTGTGTATCATGTGTCTGTATGGTGAAGGGTTACTGACTGGGTGAACATTGTGCTTCATGCTGTCTTGTGCCTCTGTCTGTGCTTCTGCATGGATGGGTCTAGTCCTACTCTAGGCTGCCCCGAGCAGCCTCAACTACCCCATGCTGTCTTTTTAAAGGGAGTGTTTTTGGGGGGCACTATTGTCTTTCCTGTTCAAGCTGGATAGTCCCAGGAACATATGTGTGTCCTATGTGTGTATGCATATATGTGAGTATATAATGTATATGTGTCTGTCATATGTGTCTGTATGGTAAAGGGTTACTGACTGGGTGAACATTCTGCTTCATGCTGTCTTGTGCCTCTGTCTGTGCTACTGCATGGATGGGTCTAGTCCTACTCAACTACCCCATGCTGTCTTTTTAAAGGGAGTGTTTTTTGGGGGGCACTATTGCCTTTCCTGTCTTTAGCCTCATCCTCCCTTCTGAACCTCCTGGGACAGCTTCTATTCCCAAAACACCTTCCCTGCAGCCTGCTGAATGCAAGGGTTTTTTCCTTCTATAACTAGAACAAAGTTGTACCCTCAGGAACCATACTCCTTCCTCCAGTCTAGGTGTACCTGACCCCTAAACAATCCTGGTATAAATGTGTCTCTTGTGTTCTTCTTTTGCAGCTGGATATCCAGGAAGTTGTAGCCCTGTCAAGGTAACCTGTCCTCACATGGTGCTCTCCACTCTGGACTGATGGATACAGATGGAGGGGTATGTGTATGTGTATGTGTGTGTAATTATGAGCAGCTGGGATGTCCCTTCCTGTACCCAAAGTGGGGAATACAGCCCTATACTTTGTGTTGACTAACTGCATGTCATTTGACTTTTAAACTGTCTGCCTGGCTCCTGTGGTGCAGAGCTGAGTTTACAACTGCTCACCGCATTCCCAGGGCAGCACGCACAGCACATGGGTTTACTGTCCTCACCATTTCAACGTCCAGTGCAGTGAGCACGTTCATGCTGCGGTGCAGCCATCACCACCATCCGTCTCCAGAACATCCTGTCTGTAACCTGTGTCCGTTAAACACCGACTCCCCATTGCCCAGCCCTACCGGGGGTCCTGGCACTCATTGTGCCTGTTCTGTGTTGTTCCCGTGAGCATGGTCACTCTGTAGTAGTGCCTCCTAGGGGTGGGGTCTGTAGGGTTTCTCTCCTGGTGACTGGCCAGACTCACTCAGGAAGGTGTTATCCTGCACAAGCCTCAGCCCTGTGCAGAAATTTCCTGGTTCTCCTTTTTTAAGGCTCATTCACTGCCTTTAATAAAATTATTTTTGTTTTATGTGTATGATTTTTGCCTACATGTATGTCTGTGTACTACATTCATGCCTGTAACCAATGAGGTCATAAATGGTATTGGGTCCCCTGGAACTGGAGTTACAGACTGTTGTGGGTCTCCATGTGGGTGCTGGGAACGGAATCCTGTTGCTCTGCAAGAGGAGCCAGTGCTGTTACTGCTGAGCATCTCTCCAGCCCTGCATCTGCTTTACAAGCAGTCATAGGGCATGCAGCTTACTAGTAGAGGTGGCTCATGACCCTTGGGACTTGACCTTTTGAGGGAACTTTACACTGACATTGGGACTGGTCTCCGTTCAAGACAGAGAGCCAGGAATCTGTGTGCCATCAACCAGCCTAAATGGTCAGCATCAACCAGGGATAGAAATGTTTAGTGTCACATGACCTGTGATTAAAGTGGTCTCAGCTCTCCCAGCCTTAAGTGGGGGAAGGGGTCATGATTTCCTCTTTCTCCCTCATGTCAAGTAAGACCGTGATCTTCCTGCTTCAGCCCATCCTCAGCTCCCAGGACCATGGACAGACTCAATGGCTTGGTTGCCACCACTTGTGCTGGTCTGTGTGCCTGGTGCATAGCTGCCAGTGACATGCATGACAGGGACATTCTTGTGACCTTGATTTCTGGTGTTTTCTTATTGCAGGATGGTCTATGCCCAGCCAAAGGTGCTAACACCCAGGTGAGTAGATTTAGTCAGTGCATGTGTAGAGCAGGAGTCGTAAAGGTATTGAAGGACAATTTGCTTGCAGCAAGAATTAGTTCAGAAGTACTCCTGAGGCCCTAGGTCAGTCTCTAGCATTGGATAAACCAAAAACCCAATTATGATTCTCTTTGCACTCACTTCAACAATCCTTTCCGAGACCTAAGTTTGTCTGATTCTGGAGCCCAGAGCATCATCTGGCTCTCGTTTCCCATCTGGGCTTCTGCTCATTGTTTCCTCTCTCTGTCATTACGGATTTCAGAGATGTGGTGGCTGCAGTGGTAGTAAACTCATTGCTTTCAGAGCTTGGTGGAGTGGGGTTGGGGTAGTCAGTGAGAGCTGCCAATTAGCCCAGCCCACACTCAGGGATGGTGGGCAGCTCTGGGGGAAGCTGAGGGTGTGGAATCTGAGAACGGTTCCTACAGACGTGTTTTGTCACATGTTTCCCCTGGCTCTCTTACCATGTAGCAGTAAAGATGTCCTTGTGTTGACTCCTTGGCTGGCTCCCATCATCTGGGAGGGGACCTTCAACATTGACATCCTGAATGAGCAGTTCAGGCTTCAGAACACCACAATTGGACTGACCATGTTTGCCATCAAAAAGTAAGCAGAGGGTGCTGGAGAGATGGCTAGTGTCTAAAGTACTTTCTTCAGGGACATGGGGACCTGAGTTTGATTCCTAACACCCATGTAAAGGCTGAGCATGGTGTCACACCCCTGTAATTCCAGTACCGTGGTGGAGGGGACAGACAAGTGGATCCAGGCAGCTTTCTGAACAGTACAGGCAAACAGTACTCTTCAGAGTCAGAAAAGGGACACTGTCCAAAGAACAAAAAGAAATTACAGAAGAAGACACCCAAAGTCAACTGTTGGCCTCCACATAGGCACACAGGCAAGTAAAGATGAATATATATGCCATGGGCAGGCACACACATGCACACATACACACATACAATGGTTGAGGTGGACACCAGGCATGCCAAGCTCTATTCTTGTATTTAATATGTAGTGGGTGTAGGGCTGGTTCACTCTGTCACCCTCCTCAACTCTAGTGAGCTCAAAGGTGAATGAACCCAGCTCTGGCACCTGCCAGAGCCCCAGGCCAGCTGTCCCTCGCTCTGTGCTCTTAGCCAGGTGCTCTTTTCATCCCTCAGCACACACTTCAATTGAGTGTACTTATCCGCAGGTCTGGTGGCAAGGGACAGATCGCCAGCACAGCTGCAGCCACTCATGTGTGTACCCGGCTTTCCTTTTTAGGCCACCACCAGCTCACAAATCATGACATGGAGACTTATTATGAATTTTGAATGCTTGACCTTAGCTTACCTTTTATTTTAATGTGTTTCTCTTTATCTACATTTTGCCACGGGGTTTTTACCTTCCTTCATTAATTCGTTTGTTCCGTCCTACCCAACTTCCCCCCTTCCTTCCTTCTTTCCTTTCTTCCTTCCCTTTTTCCTTTCATTCTGTATATCTTACTTTCCTGCTGCCTGGCACCTGGCCCTGGGCATGTCCCTTTCTTTCATGTGGACATGAAGTTCCGTGACCACGTGGGTGTGGAGATTCTCTCAGCACGCTTCGGTACCCTGCATCCTGGCTTCTATGATAGTAGCTGAGAGGCCTTTACCTATGAGCGCCGGCCGAAGTCCCAGGCCTACATCCCTCGGGATGAGGGTGACTTTTACTATATGGGGGCCTTCTTTGGGGGGTCAGTGGTGGAGGTGCACCATCTCACCCAGGCCTGCCATCAGGCTATGGTGGAGGACAAGGCCAATGGCATCGAGGCCGTGTGGCATGATGAGAGCTATCTGAACAAGTACCTGCTATACCACAAGCCTACAAAGGTGCTGTCCCCAGAGTACATGTGGGACCAGCAGCTGCTGGGCTGGCCCTCCATCATGAGGAAGCTCAGATACGTGGCTGTGCCCAAGAACCATCAGGCAATCAGGAGCCGATAGCTGAATTCCTGTTGGAGAGGCCAGGCTTATATCCAGGGTCACTCCAGGCTGTGGAACTGGGAAGATTTGAGAGACATTTATGAAGTGTCACCATCTACCCCACTTCAGGGTCTAGCAGGCCCAGTAACAAGCACTCTTGGGAAACTAAGTCAAGGTAGCACTTTCTGTGTCAACGCTGCAATGGAAGATCACTCTGTGGCAGCTCTGTGACAACACCACTTTGCTGTTGTGGTGTTTAGTCTTTTAGCTTTTGGGGGCGGCCTACTACCCAGCTCCTAAATAAATAAACAGAGGAGGCTTATTCTTTCTTATGAATTCCTGGCCTTTGCTTGACTTACTTCTAGCCAGCTATCCTTAACTTAAATATCCCAACTACCTTTTGCCTCTGGACTTTTTTGTCTTCTTACTTCTGTGTATCTTACTTTCACTCTTACTCCAGTGCTGGCTGGGTGACTGAGTGGTTGGCCTCTGACACACTCCTCTCCTAGTTCTATCTTTCTCCTTCTTCTCAGGTTTCTCTTGCTGTGTATTCTCTCCGCCTATCTTTCCTCCTCCCTTGCTATTGGCTGTTCAGCTCTTTATTAGACCAAACAGGGATTGTAAGCAGGCACAGTACTTCACAGAGTTAAACAAATGCAACATAAAAAGAATGCAACACATTTTTGTAACATTTAAACAAATGTTCCACAGCATAGACAAATGTAACCTATCTTTTTTAAATTTTAGATTTTTAAAAATTCATTTTATATACCAACTACAGTACTCCCTCTCTTCCCTCCTTCTGCTCTCCCTTCACTCCTCAGAGACGGTGAGACTTCCCATGGGAAGAAAACTAAACCTGGCTTATCAAGTTGAGGCAGGATCAAGTCCCTCTCCCTACCCCTCCTATCAAGGCTGAGCAAGGTATTTGACCATAGGGAACCAAAAAGTTAGTTCATGCACCAGAAATAAAACCTGGTCCCATTATCCAGGTGCCCCCCACACAGACAAAGTCACACAACTGTCACCCACATTCAGAAAGTCTAGTTTAGTCCCATGCAGACTCCCCAGCTGTCAGTCAAGAGTCCATGAGCTACCACTAGCTTGGGTCAGCTGTCTCTGTGGGTTTCCCCGTTATGATCTTAAACCCCCCCTTGCTTATATAATCCCTCCTCCTTCTCTTTGACTGAACTATCGAATCTCAGTCCAGTACTTGGCTGTGTATCCTTTCTGCTGATTCCATTGGTTAGTGCATGAAGGTTCTGTGATGTCAATTAGGGTAGTCACCAATCTGATAGCAGGAGAAGGCCAGTTCAGGCACTCTCTCCACTATTACTAAGAGTCTTAGCTGGGGTCATCCTTGTGGATTCCTGGATGTTTCCCCAGTACCAGGTTTCTCCCTAACCCCATAATGGCTTCATCTTCTAAGATATCTCTTTCATTGCTCTCCCACATCATCCCTTCCCCAACTCCATCATCCCAGTCCCTGATGTCCTCATCGCCCATCCCTTCTCCTGTCCTCCCAACCCAGTTTACCAGGAGATCTTATTGATTTTCCCTTCCTAGGGCAATCCATGTGTAATCCTCCTACAGTCCTCCTTGTTACCTATCTTTTCTGGGGCTAAGGATTGTAGCCTGATTATCCTTTGGTCTTACATCTAGTATCCACTTATGAGTGAGTACATACCATGTTTGTCTTTCTGGTTCAGGGTACCTTAGGGGATGATATATTCTAGTTCTATACATTTGACTGCAAATTTCAAGATGTCATTGTTTTTTTACCGCTGAGTAGTACTCCATTGTGTAAATGTACCACATTTTCTTTATCCATTGTTTGGTTGAAGGCCATAAAGGTTGTTTCCAGGTTCTGGCTATTATGAATAATGCTGCTGTGAACATAGTTGAATAGGTGTCCTTGTGGTATGATTGAGCACCCTTTGAGTATATGCTCAAACGTGGTATTACTGAGTCTTGAAGATTCCCAATTTTCTGAGAAACTGACATACTCATTTCCAAAGTAGCTATACAAGTTTCCACTGCCATCAACAGTGGAGAAGTGTTCCCTGAAGAAGGACACTTAAAAGAAATTCCACTCTAGCTCAGAATTGAGAATAATAGAGGGTTATTTATTTAGGTTATTTATTTATTTATTCCAGCACAGATCACAATTCTCTGCTGGAATGGGGAACAGAAACTGAATCCTACAGCCAGAAAAGAGAGCTGGAAGCAAGAGAGAGAGCACACACTTGACAGCTGCTTTAACAGTATCAGAGACCACACCCAAGTGGGCTGGTATCTTAAAGGCTATTGGCTAAAGGAGCAGAATGTGCTCCCACAGCACCTCCCCCTTTTGTTTAAATAAGAGAGTTCCAAACACAATACAAAACTATATACACTAGGAACAGATATCAAGTATAATTAGAATTACAATCAGCATAAATAATATTAAGCAAGGAATATATAATAAATGTTTTAATAAACATTCTATCCTAAAGATTCTAAGTCTTATATAGGAAATGGCTTGGCTAGATCATAAGAGGACAGTAACTATGATTATCTAATCTTCAACGTCATCAAAGGCCTGAAAAGAAAGTAATATTCCTTGAGCAGGCAGGAAGTACAATCAAGCAGCTTCCAAAGCAAGCAATATATGACAGAGACAATTAGCTGCCTGAGCAACCACCCAAAGTCTCATTTGCAACAGTGAAGCAACCAACTTTAGTTAAGGCCTAGCGTAACTGATAGAACATTTTTAGAGGCAGGAAATTTTTCAGAACCATCTTACCCTGCCTTGGCAAGATTTGACAGTCTTTTTCCTTATGTCCTGTTTATCCATTTCTGGATACCATGTACTTTGTCAGTGGTTGAGGTATGGGCAGTTCCTTGCCCAAAGGCTGATGGGGAAAGAGCCACTAGCCAATCACATCAAGTTGGGATGTGGCTACTGGGACCCCAGGTAGAAAATCGGGAGACCGCAGGTGCGCACTCTCTCCATGCGGTGTCCGCCAGACGGATTGGATTACAGCTTGAGTAGAGTGAGTTCTCCTTTTTCTTTCATTAAAAATACCTGTTTCTGTTGAGCTGGCTTGGTTATTGATTTGTGCCGACTTAATTCTTCATCATCTGGTGCCAACGTGGCTTTTAGAGTCACATTAAGCTCTCTGGGCTTAAGATCCCAGGCTCCAGGCTCCCGTGGCTCCTGCGCTGCTAGGCACAGGCCGTTTCTGCGCCTTCACCAGCCGCGGGCAGAGGCTTTTCTGCCCACCTCCCCCCACACGCCGCCGCCACGGCCTCCGGGCACAGGAGGCAGTTTCTGCGTACCCCACCTCCACGACACAGCCGGGCACAGCGTTTCCGCAGTGTTGGGCGGCCGCTGCAGCTGCGCTGGCCCACTCTCCCTCTGCGGCGCCTAGTTTGCACCTACAGAACGAGAGACTATTGACCAGCCGCAGACCTTCACAGAGCATACGGTCTGTGATTCATACTAATTAACTCCTTGATTTGAGTAGATATTTTGTAGCCCCATATTCCACCTAAATTCAGATCTGAACTGACCACGTGAATTCAAGTGCACTGCACCACCACAACCGGCGACACCTACTGGCAAGAAACGGTTACTGCACCTGCTTCAAACGCCACAGGTGAGTGCAATGTCCGATAACCTGACAATCCCAGGTTTAGATAGCTTTTTCACTTAAACCATGTATGAGGTGTTCTAAGACACATATGAAGCTCTCCCTACAGGGCCATTTCTAGGATTCACCTTTTTTCTTGTATTCTGTACCTTTTTTGTAAAAGTCTGCCTTGACAAGAATAAAATGATGATGCACTCTTTACAGGCTGAATCCAGGCTTCTTAGAAAAGAAATTGGAGATCTCAAAAAGAAAACGATTAGCTTAACTAACAATTTTCAGTCAGCTGGCATACTTTTAAACACAATTCAAACTGGTGCCAAGCTCCTTAAAGAGGAGGTCAAACACCTACAAGACAGTACAAACACTTTACATACCAAAACTCAGTCAAATGAGCTGCTTTTAGAAATGGTCCAGACTGATACCCAACTTTTCAAAAAAGAGATTTTACATCTAAAAGAGGATGCTAGAATTTTGCTTAACAGGATTCAGTCAACTGAGATTTATTTGGAAAAGGTACAGTCTGATAATAATTCATTTAAGGAGAGATTTAACATTCTGGAGGAGAAAACAACTAACTTAACATTTACTAATGATTCATTTAAGGAGAGATTTAACATTCTGGAGGATAAAACAGCTGACTTAACACTTACTAATAATTCATTTAAAGAGAGATTCAGCACTCTGGAGAAGTAAACAGGTAATTTGGAACAAGTGACTCAGTCCATAACACTGGGTGCTCAAACGTTATTTGAGAGGAATTGCACTGGAGATGCCTCTTTAAAGAGGAAGCAAAAGTTTTAGAGCAACAGGAAAGAGCAAAAGGAACTGAGATTTTCCCTAGATCAAATTCTAGGTGATGGACTCTACTCTGATCCTGAAGACCAAGCTCTTTATGATGAACACCCCTGCCTGTATGTACCACAGCAGCCTTAAAGGCTTGGGACAGAGTGCAGGAACCAGGGCAGAGAGTGGAATCATATCTTAGGATAAAACAGGGTCAGAGAGAACCCTTTACTGACTTCTTACACAGACTAACTAGGGCTGTACAAATAGGGATAACTGATCCAGAAGCTAGACGTATAATAATTGAAGCTTTACCTTATGAGAATGCCAACACAGAGTGCAAAAGGATCCTAGGGCCTTTAAAGATCACATCAGCACCCTTGGATGAATGGGTCTTGCATACAATGAATGTCTAGACATTCAATCATGGTACTGAAGCACGGGTAGGCAAATCAATTTCCAATGGTAAGAGAAGACATCAAAATACCAAGTGTTTTAATTGTGGTAAAATAGGACATATGAGAAGGGATTGTAGACAACGAATTTCCAGGAATAATGCCTCTTCTGGAAATAACAGGAACAGGAGGGCTCAGCCTTCAGGTTTATGTAGGAGGTGTGGCAAAGGCCGGCATTGGACAAATGAATGTAGGTCAACAAGAGATAGACAAGGCAACCTGATACCATCGGGAAATGCCATGGGGGACCTCTCGCAGGCCCCCATGATGAATGGGGTCCAGTCATTCCCGGTTACTATGGAGAATGTGCCTCATCAGGTAAATTAGAAGGCCCCATGACTACTGTCGAAAGCAATAATGGTCTGAATGATGAGATAAAGATAGAAAATGAATCAGGACATCTGATAGGACAAAGGGAACGTATATTCTGGCAGACTTCTATAAATGAGCAAAGACCTAAGCTAAAAGTGTGTATAAATGGCATTTTTATTGAAGGCTTATTAGACACAGGTGCGGATGTAAGTATCATTACTCTAAACTCTTGGCATCCGAATTGGCCTCTTCAGGAGGTAGATGTTCAGTTCATGGGAATTGGAACCTTATCTCGAGTAAGACAAAGCACAAGATGGGTTAAATGCATAGGGCCAGAAGGTCAAATAGGAAAACTAAGGCCATATGTAGCCAATATTGCAGTGAATTTATGGGGTCGTGACCTATTGCAGCAATGGAATACCCAGATTAACATTCCTGCTGCCCCTAAAGCATATGTTTCTGAGGAAAACATTAGGAGATATTACAGGCGACGAACGCCGGCCATTCGGGCTGTACAAGAACACAAAACAATTGATAACCCTTCAGATGTACCAACAGCCTTGCCTTTAAAATGGTTGACTGAGGAACCTATATGGATCAAGCAATGGCCTTTGGCTGAGTAAAAGTTACAGGCTTTAGAACAGCTGGTGCAAGAGCAATTAGATGCTCACCATATAGAAGAATCTACCAGCCCTTGGAATTCTCCTGTATTTGTTGTTAAGAAAAAATCTGGAAAATGGAGAATGGTGACAGATCTTAAAGCAATCAACAAGGTTATTCAACCTATGGGCCTTCTACAATCTGGAATTCCTCTGCCCTCTCTGTTACCAAAAGGATGGGCCTCTTATAGTTATTGATTTAAAGGATTGTTTCTTCACTATACCTTTACAAGAAAAGGATAGAGAGAAGTTTGCCTTCACAGTGCCTACTTATAATAATTCTCAGCCTACCAGGAGGTACCAATGGAGCGTCCTCCCACAGGGAATGCTCAATAGTCTCACCCTGTGTCAATATTTTGTAAGTCAACCACTGGAAATAATACGTAAACAAGTTCCTAAGTCTATTATTTACCATTACATGGATGACATTTTGCTATCTGATTCAAACATAGATACCTTAGAAAGACTGTTTAAAAAAGTAAAGATAGTTTTACCTAAATGGGGATTGCAGATTGCTCCTGAAAAGATACAGAGAGGAGATTCTGTTAATTATCTAGGTTATAAAATAGGTTTACAAAAAAATTAAGACACAAAAGGCACAAATTAGGAGAGATCGGTTACGTACTCTAAATGATTTTCAAAGATTGTTAGGAGACATCTCCAACCTACAGCCAGCTGTTGGGATAACACCTGATCTAATAATTCATTTAAATAAAACCCTAGATGGTGATAAAGACTTGAATAGTCCTAGAGAATTAACAGCTAAAGCACAAAATGAATTGACAATGGTTGAGGAAAAATTACAGGAGGCACATGTGAATAGGGTAAATCCAGAGCTTAGTTGTATTCTTGTCATATTGCCTTCCAGAATTTCTTCTACAGGAATTTGAATGCAGAGAGATGATATTATTTTAGAATGGATCTTTTTACCACACAAACCAAGTAAAAAATTAAAAACTTAAGTGGAAAAGGTCTCTGAACTGATTATAAAAGATAAACTGAGACTTCGTCAACTAGCAGGCATAGATCCAGCAGAAATTATAGTGCCTTTCACTGCTGATGAGATAAAAAAGTTATGGAAAGACAATGAACCGTGGCAAAGAGCTTGTTCTAATTTTTGGGGAGAAATTAATAGTAACTATCCCAAAAGTGATAGGCTTAACCTTATAAAGAGAACTTCTTGGATTCTTCCTCGAATTGTATGTGATGCTCCAATAACTGGAGCCCACACATTTTATACTGATGCTAATAAATCAGGGAAGGCAGGTTACAAATCGGACGAATTGAGTAAGGTGGAACAAAGCCCTTATAATTCTGTCCAGAAGGCAGAATTATATGTCATTCTCATGGTGCTGAGAGATTTTAAAGAACCTCTTAATATAGTTACTGACTCGCAATATGCAGAAAGAGTTATCTTACATATTGAAACTGCTGAATTTATACCAGATGATACAGAACTGACTTCATTGTTTATCCAGGTACAAGACATGATCAGGAATAGGCTTTGTCCTATATACATAACACACATCCGATCCCATATGGGTCTGCCCGGTCCTCTAGCACAAGGTAATGCAGAGATTGATCAATTATTGAATGGAAGTGTGCTGCAGGCCTCTGAATTCCATAAAAAACACCACGTCAATAGCAAGGGTTTGAAGAAGGAATTTTCTATAACATGGCAACAAGCTAAGGAGATTATAAAGAGATGCCCTACTTGCTCTTTATATAATCAAACACCACTGCGTGCAGGGATTAACCCAAAGGGTACTCAAAGGAATGAAATTTGGCAGATGGATGTGTTCCACTTTGCAGAATTTGGCAAGTTAAAATATGTACACCACACCATTGACACTTATTCAGGTTTTCAATGGGCAACGGCTTTAAGTTCAGAAAAGGCTGATTCAGTAATCACACATTTATTAGAAGTCATGGCCATAATGGGTATACCTGCACAAATAAAGACAGATAATGGTCCAGCCTATGTCTCTAGGAAAATGAAACGGTTTTTTGCTTATTATAATATTAAGCACGTTACAGGTATACCTCACAACCCTACAGGTCAAGCAGTTATTGAAAGATCAAATCGAACTATAAAGGATATGTTAAACAAGCAGAAAGGGGTGGAAAATGCCCCCAGAAATAGATTACATAATGCTTTATTGACCTTAAATTTTCTTAATGCTAATGAGAAAGGGACAATGGCAGCAAAAAGACATTAGATAATGGAAAAGTCTGCTGAATTAAATCAACCGGCTTATTTCAAGGATGTGCTGACCTTGCAATGGAAGCCAGGAGATGTGCTGCGTTGGGAAAGGGGTTTTGCTCTTGTTTCCGCAGGAGAAGAAAATTTGTGGATACCATCGAAATTAATAAAGGTTCAGCTTGAAGAGGAGAAACCTCTTGGAAAGGAGGAATGACAGCCCATCTACAATGATGATAATCATACAGGTGGTAAGATAGGAATATAGGATGGGGGCAGGGTTCTGTTCTTATCTTTGCAGGACAACACTCATCTTCACAAAATACAAGGGACCATGGATATTTGAATACTGACAGATGAAAACAATTTACAACCCGATAAGGATCATCAAGAAAATAGGTTCTGTAAATGAAAATATTCATAACATACTTTTAGAGGCACATGAATATACTTATATTTATAAATACATGGAGCTGGTTTTGGAGTTGGACTCTGGCTCAGTCCCTCTCTAATTCCAAGCCTGTTATTAAGAGAAAACCCAGAGCTTCTGTCTCATGTCATGAGCCATGATATTAGACAGAAGGAGAAAATAATTTATAAAACTTCTTTGCTTTCTTCATATCTATTTCTGTCTTTATCATGCCTTTCATTGAATATGTATGTATGTTCACATAAATAATGCTTAAATTTTCCATAATAAACAATAAATTTTCCTGCAGTAATCTTTGAAGTTTCCAGGAAGAAGATGGGGCCCCACAACAACTCTACCTGGTTACTATGACATCATGATGCTAATAGAGCTACTATGAGACCTGTTTGGATACCAGCTGCACAGGATAGTTCCAATTTGGTTAGCTTACATGGTGCACTTCTTTTACAACATTCTGGCCAGACCTCCATGAAATACTCAGAGACTGTTTGCAATTTTACCAGGCCAAATATTAATCTGGTAATTTAACCATCATTTATTTTAACAGGATCCCCTAGAAAGAACATCGCCCCCATGACAGCTGGAAATAACTTTAGAGGATGACGTCCCCTCTCCCAGCAAAGTTTGCCCTCAAGCTTAGGGACATCAATTAGGAGTTGATTATAACCGGTATATGGTTGAGGGATGGGGGAGGAATTTTATAGACTCAAAAAAAAGAGGGATATTTGGATGATGGGATAAAAGATTATGTTTATGAGTTATTGTTTTTAAACAGTTATATTGGTATAGATTTCTGTATATTGATAAAAGTTAAATTATATTGAATATTGTATGCATGTATGCTTCTACCTCTGTTTGAAACATTGTTTATGTATTGATATATATATTTACCATACTGCAATGTACATTACTACCTCCGATTAAGATACTTATACATTGTCTATATTTGAAAGTCATCGTAGTTGGGGCTTAGATAGGGAATTATGGAATTTACTGTTTGCAGAAAGCTCCCACCCACACCTAACACTCAGATTTCCACACCTGGAAATCTGCTTTTTGTCTCAAAGCCTACAAGGAGAGAATTATAAAATAATTTTGGAAAGAAAAAAAAAAAAGAAAGTCATCGTCCTCATTTATTGCACAGTTGTTTATTATCTTAGTCTTTAAGTTAGGTAGGTATTGAGAATTATAGATCAGTAGTCATCTATGTTTGTTATATTTATGATTAGACTAATCAGGTTCTTTAGATACATAGAGATTATATTCAGTATAGATAGATAATCTTCAACCTCTTCAAGGAGCTGTAGAAAATGGCCTTTAATATAATCTAGAGTTTTGTAGTTTCGCAACAATGAGACACACTCACTCCTGG
>PVIU01016108.1:0-16324 GCA_004026605.1 Ondatra zibethicus | reverse complement strand
ATGGAGCCTTTCTTCTTGGCAGAACTGGCCTCTGGGCTAAGAAATGCCCATATCTCAACCACTGACAGAGATACCGAGTATCCGTAAATGGATAAACAGAACTGTCATATCCTGCCAAGACAGGGTAAGATAGTTTTGAAACATTTCTTGCTCTTGAAAATGGTATGTCAGTTACTTTAGGCCTTAGCCAAAGTTGGTTGCTTCAACATTGCATATGAGACTTTGGGTGACTGCCCAGGTAGTCAGTTGTCTCTGTCATTTGTTGCACACTGTGGAAGTTTCCCGATTACACTTCCTGTCCATTCAAGTAATGTTGTTTCCCTTCTCAGATCTCTGATGGAGTTGAAGATTAAATAATAATAGTTACCTTCCTCACAGTTTAGCCAAGCTTAATTTCAATGTAATACTTAGACTCTTTAAAATAGCATGTTTATTAAAACTTCTGTTATGCATTCCTTGCTTAATATTGTTTATTGTTTGTAATTTTGCATTTGGTGTCTGTTCCAATTGTATATAGCTATGTTGAGTTTGGATTAATCCTGTTTAGACAGAAGGGGGAGCTGATGTGGGAAGAGCCACTAGCCAATCACATCAAGTTGGGGTGTGGCTACTGGGACCCCAGGTAGAAAATCGGGAGAACACAGATGCACACTCTCTCCATGCAGTGTCCGCCAGACAGATTGGATTACGGCTTGAGTAGAGTGAGTTCTCCTTTTTAATTTCATTAAAAATACCTGTTTCTATTGAGCTGGCTTGGTTATTGATTTGTGCCGACTTAATACTTCATCAAAAGGCCAATTGTGCCAAGAAGAAAACAAACTCCAAGTGGAGCGTCTTTGGTGCTCAACATTCTCTTGGGAGTAGATTGGTGCTGTCAGGAACAATCATATCTCATGTCAACAGAATCCTAAGTTATTTAAATGTCATGGTCTACAGAGCCTTGAAGTGGTTGAAGATTATCTATCTGGACAATTACAATCTCTATGTGTCTATAGAACCTAATTGGTATGAATGTATGTACAACAAACATGAACAACTATGGACTGATAATATTTAATACCTGTATAACTTAAAGTCTAAAACTTCATGTCAGAATATTAAATAATCTGTAAACAAATGTGCAACAAATGAGGACAATGACCTCAAAATGTAAACAATGTATAAGTATTTTGATCAAAGGTAGAACTAATATATAATGCAATATAAAAATATATCCTAAAAGTTGTATCAATATACAAAATGTTCTAAACAGAGGTAGAAGCATGCATGTATACAATCTGACAGAATAACTTTGCATAGGTGTACAAATATTGTAAACAGAAATAACAAATATAATTTGAACTTGTATCAATATACAAAAACTATACCAATATAAATTATCCATAAATAATAGCTCATAAGTATTTACTCTATTACCCACTATTATATTATCCCTTTTTTTGAGAACAATTATAGTTTTCACCCCAACCCTCTACCTGAGAGTAATAATCAACAACCCCTAAATGTGTTCCCAACCCTGAGGACAAACGTTTTTGGGATAGGGGGCATCGTCCTCTAGAATAGCTTCCCACTGTCATGAAGGTGGTGTTATCTTTATGGGATCCTGCAAAGTTAAAGTGATGGTTAAGTTTCAAAATTATTGTCTAGTATAGTTGCAAATGATTTCTGAGCAGTTGATAGGATTTTTTTCCAAAGTTCTTATTTGAAGTTCTGGCCAGAATGTCATGAGAAGGTGCATCATTTCAGCAGCTGGTACCCAAAAAACTGCTCTTATAATAGCACTATCAGCATCACAATGTCATCTCAACCAGGTGGAGTTGTTGCTGTGGGGCCCCATCTTCTTTCTGGAAACTTCAAATATTACTGCAGAAAGAGGATCTATAGGAAAATCTATTCATCAAAAACTTAAACATCATTCATATAAACATTATTCAATGAAGATTACTATATTGACAGCATAGACATGGAGAAAGTGAAATTTTTCCTAAAGTCTTCCTTCAGTCCCATGCCAGATGGCCCTCAATATGATACAGAAATCTGAAAGTTCCTTTTAGCAACACACCTGGATTTAGAGAAGTACAGAGTCATTGTCCAACTCCAACACCAGCTCTATATATTCATAATATATAGATATATATTTAATGTATATGTATTAATTCTCTGACCTAATCACTCGTATTCTTTTATCTAGATGATCCTTAGTGGATAGTTATTTTTTCTTCTGTCAGCATTCAAACATCCAGGGTCTCTTGAATTATTAACGATGTGTATTTTCCTGTAAAGATAAGAGCAGAACCCTGGCCCAACCCTATATTCTTTCCTTACCACCTGTATGGTTGTCACCATTGTGGATGAGCTGTCATTTCTCCTTTTCAAGAGTTTTCTCCTTTTCAAAATGAATATTTATTAATTTTGATGGTATCAATGCTTTTTCTTCTCCTGTGTAAACAAGAGCAAAACCACTTCCCCAATGTAGCACATCTCCTGGTTTCCATTGTGAGGCAAACACATCCTTGAAATACACTGGTTGATTCAATTCAGACATTTGTTTCCGTTATCCAATGCCTCTCTGTTGCTGTTGTTCCTTTCTCATTAGCGTTAAGAAAAGTAAAGGTTAATAAAGCATTATGTAATCTACTTCTGGGGGTATTTTCTATCCCTTTCCATTTGTTCAGCATATCCTTTATGGTATGATTTGACCTTTCTATAACTGCCTGACCTGTATGATTATTCAGTATACCTATAATGTGCCTTATATTATAATAAGCAAAAAACCATTTTATTTTCTTAGATACACATGCCAAACCATTGTCTGTCTTTATTTGTGCAGGAATACCCATGATGGTAATAACTTCTATGCCTGATTACTGAATCATCCTTTTCTGAGCTCAAGACAGTTAGTGGCCCATTGAAAACCTGAGTATGTGTCTATAGTGTGGTGCACATATTTTAATTTACCAAATTCTGCCAAGTGGAACACATCCATCTGCCAGATTTTTTTCCTTAGAGTACCCTTCGGGTTACTCTTGCAGGAAATGGCGTTTGGTTATAGAAAGAGCAAGTAGGACATCTCTTTATAATCTCCTTAGCTTGTTGCCATGTAATAGAAAACTCTTTCTTTAAACCTTTGCTATTGACATTATGTTTTTATGAAATTCAGAGGCCTGCAAGACACTTCCAATCAATAATTGATCAATTTCTGCATTACCATGTGCTAGAGGAGCTGGCAGACCCATTTGGGATCAGATGTGTGTTATGTATATAGGGCAAAGCCTATTATTGATTATGTCTCACACCTCGATGAATAATGAAGTCAATTCTGTATCATCTGGTATAAATTTAGCAGTTTCAATATGCAAGACTACTCTTTCTTCATGTTGTAAATCAGTAACTATATTGAGAGGTTCTTTAAAATCCTTTAGTAGCATAAGACTCACTTATAATTCTGCTTCTGAACAGAATTATAAGGGCTTTGCTACACTTTCCTTAATTCTTCTGATTTGTAACCTGCCTTCCCTGATTTATTTGCATCAGTATAAAATATACGGCTCCAGTTATTGGAGGACCACATATAATTCGGGGAAGAATCCAAGAAGATCTCTTTATAATGTTAAGTCTATTGCTTTTGGGATAATTGCTATTAATTTCTCAAAAAAAAATTAGCACAAGCCCTTTGCCAAGGTTCATCATCTTCCCATAACTTTATTTCATCAGCGGTAAAAGACACTATAATCTCTGATGGGTCTATACCTGCTAATTGACAAAGTCTCAATTTACCATTTATAATTAATTCAGAGACATTTTCCACATATGTTTTTAATTTTTACTTGGTTTATGTGGTAAAACAACCCATTCTAAGATAATATCTTCCCTCTGCATTAAAATTCCTGTAGGAGAAACTCTGGAAGGCAATATGACTAGAACACAATTAAGATTTGGATTCACCCTATCCACATGTGCCTCCTGTAATTTCCCCTAAAGAATCATCAATTCCTTTTCTGCTTCAGCTGTTAATTTTCTGGAACTATTTAAGTCCTTATCACCATCTAAGGTGTTATCCCAACAGTTGGTCATTTTCCTACTTCTTGAATCCTGTCCCAAGCATTTAAGGCTGCTGTGTGGCATAGGGACAAGATTTGTTCATCATAAAGAGCTTGAACCTGTGGGTCAGCATAAGGGCCTTCACCCAGAATTTTATTTGGGAAGTCTCAAGACCTTTTGTTTTTCCCTGTTGTTCCAAAATTTTTGCTTCTTCTCTGAAATATCATCTAAACATCAACTGGGGCCCATCATTCAGGACTGCTGAAACTAACTGAAGCCAGTCATGAGGTGTTGCTTTGATGCTAGAAGACCATGTCTTTATCATCTCCCTAACAAATGTGAAATGCAATCCATAAGTTACAGCAGCTTGCTTAATTTCTTTTAGATCATTCATTCCTATAGGTATCCATCTATCTTCTTTGGATCCTTTTGGGCTGTTAGAACTTGATGCATTGTCAGAGTAGATTACAGGGTAAGAAGCTAAAACCCTGGCATATCTGCCAGCTACTGGCGATGTTGAATTCTGTCCTTGTGCCCTCTTTTCCTGTTCATCAGCTCCAATAATTTCCTCAATTATTTCAAATCTTTTTACTACTGTCTTTTGTAAAGCCTGAATCTCCTGACCTGTATATATTTCTAGTGATTGCATTGAGGCACCTAGCCTTAGCCTCTGGTCCACATTCTGCACATGAGGTTTGAAGTCTGAAGTTTCTCCTTTAAACATAACACCTCATCCTTGGATATTACTTGGATAGCATGCAGATTGCCATCCTGGAGAAATACTCTATCTGCTAACCTATCATATTTTTTAAAAAATTTTGATTGTCAAATTCAACAGTATGAATTCTTTCAGATGATTTCTCAGTACCCTTAGATATGGATTCAATTTTGTCTGTCAAATTAATGTTATCATTTTTAATAGTATTAATTTTTTTCAGGTAACTTTTGATTTTCAATGGTATTAATCCTGTCAACTAGCTGTTCATTATTAATCTGTAAAGACTGTATCATTCCTAAAAGTGCCACATTCTTTCTTAATGATAGAATATGAAGAAAAAAACTGAGTCCCAATACCCAATAAATTGAAATATCACCATAAGCATATAAGCCTAGCAGAATACAATCCATAGTATTAGCAAAAAAAGTTACTAAAAGTTTCAATATTAATGTAGTCTGCCATATTGATTTATTAATTACCTGTTATGTGATCTGGCAAACTGTAATCTTTATTGTCCAGCAGATGTTGTGGTTGCAGAGTCATGACTAGAAGCAATGCAACCAGTGGAAATAGAAATGGTCCTGAGCTGCTTTAGTTTCCCACCTTAGTACTGGTTAAATACTGAGAAATATACTTTGCTTGACAAATTAAAAGCAATTACATGGAGCAAGAAACCCAGAACTCATGGGCAGGGAGCACAAACCAGAAGCTGCAGAAGTCACCACGTGGCAAGGAAACACACCAGAGAACCATGCCAGGGAATGTGGCAGTAGTGCATGCGCTTGCTAAATTTCCAAGTTGCCACACACAGCAAGGTCCACTATGGTGGGGGTTCTACAAAATACCACTTAAGTAAAAGAAAGCCAAGCGGGCAGGGTTGGGAGAATTTCTGGGCTGTGGATTGGCTAGGCCTTTAGGCCATCCATATGGTAGGTGTGGATGCCAGAAGAAGAAAGACACTTAAAAGAAATCCCACACTAGCTCAGAATTGAGAATAAGAATAATAGACAGTTATTTATTTAGGGGTAGACTCACAAATCAGAATCCTCTGCTGGAACGGAGAACAGAAACTGAATCCCACACCCAGAAAAGAGGCCAGACGCATGCTTTTTACATCAGCATAAATAGTATAAGAGGCCATGCCCCAGTGGGTGGTTAACTTAAAGGCTATTGGCTGTACGATTTCCTACAGCACCCAAGTGGGCTGGTATCTTAGGGCTATTGGCTGACGGAGTGGAAGGAGCTCCACAGCAGTCCCTGGCCCCACAGAGGTACAACTCCAACACATGTTACAGGGAGTTTTAAAGGCAAAGGTCATAGAAAAACTACATTCTGGTTGGCAGTTGTCTGGAGAAGCAAGTAAACAGTGGAGTAAGAGCCAAGAACATGCTGTTAGCTGGGGCATTTTGACTCTGAGTTTCTAGAACAGCAGGGGATAGAAACCAAAGATGGCTTCAGCCAAAACATGATGGAAAAAACTATGCCCTGCTACATTTCTTACTGGTGTTAGTGAGTGAGTCAAATTGTGACTCATCCTGTTCTAAAGAGGTATAGTTAGTCTTAAGAACCATTGGTGTGTGAGGTCCTTCTGTATATGTGTTGCTTTTCTTGGTTAATGAATAAAGAATCTGCTTTGGCCTGTGATGGGGTAGAATAGAGCTAAGTGGGGAAAACTAAACTGAATGCTAGGAAAAGGAAGGCAGAGTCAGGGAGATGCCATGTAGCCACCCTTGGGAACAGACAATTCAAAACCTTGCCAGTAAGCCACAACCACATGGCAATATACAGATTAATAGAAATGGATTAAATTAAGATTTAAGAGTTAGCCAATAAGAAGCTAAAGCTAATGGGCCAAGCAGTGATTTAATTAATAGTTTCTGTGTGGTTATTTCGGGGCTGAGCAACCAGGAACAAACAAGCAGCAAGTTGGTGTGCCAACATGGTCAACTAAAATCATGTTAAACCTGAGGAAGTTTAAAAAGAAATTCTAGACACACACACACACACACACATACACACACACACACACACACAGAGTTAATCATTTTCTCAGATTGGCTTTGTTTGCTAGAAGCAAGCAGATGCATGATTCTTTTGGGAGAAAGTTTTTCCTGACTAAGCGGTAGCAGCAAAAACTGCAGTTTCAAAGTGGCAGCTTCCTGGTTCACCAGCACAAATGGATCTAACTCTTTAGGAAGGTTTGAATATGGAGCACAAGAATGGGGTTTGTAGGCCCAGGTGCTTGTATGCCCGCTTGGGGTTAGGAGGAAAGTAGCTGAGATCATGCCTGTGGCTCAACACCCCCAACCTGGGCAGGCAGTGGCATCAGGTCTCCTAGGAGTGCATAGGCAGGAAAGTGTGGCAGATTTCTGCTGCCATACACAGATATTTCCAGGCAGCACATTGCACTGCATGGCATATTTAACTATTACTCATATAAAAAGGGCTTATGTGCTGTATGTTCCTCTCAGAATTAAATTGGTGAGTGCAGCTCCTACTTGGTGGTCCCAGAGCTGGCAGTAATGGTACCTCTGCCATTTTGAAAGGCAGAAAGAGATGGAGCCAGCACCCAGGGCCACTGCGACCAAGCTGCTTACCATTTTAAAAGCTCTCTAGGACAGCAAAAAATTACATATATACAATAACAACAGATTCAGATGGAAAAGACCTCTAAATGGGTCACAGTGCTGGATAAATGTACATAGACTTGGGAGAGAGAAGATAAACAGTATAGAGTATTATAAAAAGTAAATCAGTTTAAAAAATAAAACAAAGTCTTTAAAGAGACAGAGTACAAACAGTCATAGATTAAAAGGAGTAAAGAAAAATTAGCCATGTAAAGATGGAATATACACAGAGAGACTGAATTATGTATATTATTGTGTTTTCTTTGAATTTTTGGATTGCAGAGAGATATTTGATTCTGGGGGCTGCTAAGATAAACCAACATAAAGGTATCTTGACTTCAAAATTTGTGTCTAAGTATTTGTTGCTTTGGAAAAGAGGTTCTGCTTTTGTTTCCACAGAGGATGAGAACCCGTGGAGGAATCCTTCCAGACTAATGTGGTTTGACAGACCAAGACCTCCTGAGAGGTTGCCTTGAACTCCACCCCCCCAAAAAAATTACTTTGTTCAACAAAAATCAGGAAGCAGTTTGGAGAGAACTTTACCCAAATTCCCTAAACAATTATTTATAAATGTTTGTTTACATTTTAAGGAAGATATGATATAGAGATCAATACTTTGCATTGGTGTGGGTCTTGGTCTATTGATACAAATTTAAGATCAATCTTATTATATGTATATTTCTGCTCTTGATTAAGGTATTGTGTTTGTGCAGCTCATTTTAAAATGTAATGTATAACTAAGAAATATAGGTTAATAGATAATCATCTATAATAGTCAAGCTTATAGTCATGTTACTTAGGTTTTCTAGAGATATATTTCAGTTAGATAGGTATTCTTCAAATCTTTCAGCAATCTTCAGAATATGGCATTTAAAATGTTTTAAAAACTTAGGACTTTTCATGACAATGAGACATCTGCTCCGGGCAGCACCATTTACTTCAAGAGGAAGATGGGCACAGAATAGGCTCCTTATGGAGTTTGTTAGCAATTTGGGCAAGAAACTGCTCTTGCCTGGACTGCTTGATGCTATGCTGTATGAACTGGACATGCAGGACCCACAGAGAAGTGACTGCTGAACTTGCCTAAAAGTGAGACGGTCCTTCATGGTTCCTGCTTCATAAAAGAGTCTGCCAGACATTCTGCAGGACACAGAGAAAAGTGACTGACAAACTGCCATTATAGTCAGAACTGCCTTTGAAATTTCCTACTTCATGGAAAAATCTGATACTATGGGCCAGTAGGCTGCAGATGGATGCTCTAATGATACAGAAGAACTTTGGGTGACTGTCCAGGCAGCAAGATGTCTCTGTCAATTCTAGAGTTTTGGAAGTTGCTTACAATGTACTTCCTGTTTACTTAAGTAATATTATATCCTTCTGGAGTCTTTGATGGATTTGAATAGTTATAGTTTTCCTTAGTTATGATAAAAGATAAAGTAGATATAAATACTGTAACTGTAATTCTTGCCTGATATCTTTTTTTGTTATTTTTGTTTTGTTATTTGTAATTTTACTATGTTCAAGTTAAAACCTTCCTTCTTATTTAAACAGAAAAGGGGAAATGGTGTGGGAGGTTCTTCTGTATATGTGTTGCTTTTATTGGTTAATGAATAAAGAATATGCCTTGGCCTGTGGTAGGGTAGAATGGAGCTAGGTGTGGAAAGCTAAATTGAATGCTGGGAGAAAAAAGGCAGAGTTGGGGAGAGGCCATGTAGCAGCCAGAGGGGAAAAGATGCAAGCTGCCAACTGGAACCTTGCCAGTAAACCATGAGCGTTGTTGTAAAATAGAAAATAATTTAAATGGGTTAATTCTACATGTAAGAGCTAATTAGCAATATGTTTAAGCTATTGGCCAAACAATATTGCAAATAATATAGCTTCCTAGTGATTATTTTGGGAGTCTGGGTGGCCAGGAACAAACAAGTGGCCTCGTACAACAAACCATTATTTTGACTGAATTAATCCTTTGCTCTACATAATTGCCAGGAGGTGATTTAAAATATAGAACCACCATTAGTTTAATATGAATGAGAAATAAAGGCCCAACCAGTACTGATATCAGAGTAAGTAACAAGGAAGACCAAGAGACTAGAGTACCAATTATCTGATTCATCTCTCTCTCTCTCTCTCTCTCTCTCTCTCTCTCTCTCTCTCTCTCTCTCTCAAGTTTTCTCGAACCATAGCAAGGCTTTCCCTTATTACTCCTGATTGATTAGCATAGAAACAACAGATTTCTCCCAAAGTCATACATAGCCCCCTTGTCTCATGTGAAATGTGTATAAGGGTCTCCAATTTTATAGGACCACTTCTGTAGGGGAGTTTCACTGTTGTTCTAATTCAAAAATAGAAACGTTTAATAAAGCTATGTCATGATCAACCTGTCTACTTAGTTTCTTAAAGTTTGTAGCTCCATAATAAAGGCTGATGTGTATACGGCTGTTGAACCAGCTATCCCTACTTGGACCAGGAGTGGGATAAGAACTGGTGTAGCTCTTTGTTTTCATTTTAGTCCCAGATCCATGTTAAAATGTTTTCTCCATTCCTCCTAATTATATAGGTACACCTGGGGCAAAATGTATACTAAGATGCATAAAAGAGGATTTTTAGTTTTAGAGCATCAGAAGAGGCATATTTAGTCCAACCATTATTACACGCCCACCAAATAATCTTAGGGACTTGGTAATATTGCTGTTGTCGAGACAAATTAACCCATAAACAGACTAGCAGGCAATAGAATAAGGGGAAGTTCCTAGGTTAAAGGTTTGGGATATTAGACAAGTTTTAGTCCTTGTAATCACTCTGTTTATTTGGGCTGCCTCCAGTCACAGTGAGCTTTATCAGTCAATGGACTGACAGTCTGGTTAGTTCCTGTCCCTATGTAGTACAGGGGCCACAGATCTAAGCATAATCAGATATCCTGGTCAATTTCTGGTGGGGATAATTAATTATGTGGTGGACCTTGTCAAGCGTATAATATAAATATGTAGATTCCTCAGGTTCCTTGACAGGAGGTGGAACTCTGGCCCTGGTGTGTCAACTGCTTTGGAGGGGAGAGTTAGCTGGTGCTTTGGCACAGGTAGGAGATATCTATTAGGACTCCAAGATCTGGAGACCTAGGGAGGCAGTTTCTTCTGGATTGTAAACCTATCCATAGGGGCCATTCTTGAAGCATAGATTCCAATTCCCTAGTTTTTCTCTGTTACCCAAAGGCCAGAATCTTCCTTCCAGACTTATAATATTATCACCTCTGAATTACATTTTCCTATTTTATATTCCTTGGGAGGGGGCTTTCTTTCTATTTATATTAATATATATGATACTAACAGCATGAGATGACACTTACACATTTCCACAACTGAATAGCAACCTCATTTTATATCACTAATGGAAATTTGACCTAGCCTATATGTGTATTTGCACTTCTAAGTCTCATACTCTATGTAATGATGGAGAAAGTTATCAGAATATTCAAGTGACAAAAGTTAAATGTGACATACCTTTGTATTTTGAATACATTCTTACTTCCTACAGGCATTCTGAGTCAACTGACTCCTGACTTTAGCATCATAAAATGGACAAATTTCCCATATCAACCCCAAAAGTCAGTTACCTACTATACTAACCTAATTTAGTATCTCATAGTAAAGGGATGAAAACTATCAATTCAGTTATGGAAGCCAAGATTTTTGTTATCCTTTTTGATGCTCCCAAGTTGCTTCTTTATATGCTTTTGTTCTCCCATAACAAACACAAGTATCCTCTTTTATACAACAGATCTTACATCATTACCCAAGTGATAGGATTCTATAATTCCCATGACTCACCTCCTTTGTTGTTCCTTTGGTTCCTTCCTATTACCCTCTGCCTGATATCCTCATACATTTTATTTACCTGGACTATACAACTCAGTGAATAGGAGATTACTCTATCATGCTAAATTTTCTGTTCTAAAGTTTTTCACAAAATCAATACAAATAAAAAACTTATATTACTTGACCAGATTTCCAAACCTTTATTCCTTTTTGGGTATTCTGCACAAAACTGACATTCCTTGAAATATTGCCAAACAAGCTATTGCTGAGCTGGCTAACAAACCTTTAATACTATAACATCGGAAAAAGAGGAGTAATCCCTCAAACCCATTTCTTTATTATCCATAGTGGTAATAATCCTTAATGTTTTCTATAGGCAATGATGGGTATTCTTCTGTAACGGCACTCTGCAGGATCCTCCTCCCATCCTGGCCCTTACCCACAGGCTTTCCAGCAAGATCCACAGGATGGCACATGCAAAAACATCTCACGACATTCTCACTTAAGCTGAAGGGTATGCCTGTTAACTCATGAAGAAAACTGTCTTCATAGTACAGGGAGAAAATGTCCAACTCTGGTCCAGCAGAGCCTTCCACAGTGTCTATAAAATGTCTTTGCCTGAGGACTCTACCCCTGGACTGAGCAAGAAAAAGAGACATCTGATAAAGGGGTGCAGGAATTAAGAGATCTGGGCCAGCCTTTTCTCCTGCAAATCTGTTCATTGTGAGGGTCTTTATTATTAGACCTTCAGTGGGTTCTACTTATGGGCAGACTTATTGGGCACATACTGCTAAACACACTATCATTCTTCCTGTCACTTGGTTTGATTATTTCTGACTGTATTTTTTAAATGATACTGCCTAAACTTTCACTTGCCACAGTGCCCACGAATGGATTTCATCACAACTATATTGGTTTCACGTTCCCCCTCCCCCATTCTGTATTGCTCTTTTTAAATTCTTTTGTTATCACCCAGGATTATAGACTGCCCAGAGTACCAAGAAAGATCAAAAGCCACGCTAAAATTTGTAACAGCTTGGGCATCTGAGCCTGGGATCCTTACGAACATCACCCCCGTTGCATCCCAGAAACTGAACCATCCTGGGCCCTGCCATGAAAGTATGGGAGACCTTCAGTACCCACACAGGACCAGAATGCTTGTCAGGCCTCAGTGTTCCTTGCTGGGGATTAGGGGGCAGCAATGAGCTTCCTCCCTGACCTTAGTGTGAATGTGTTTAAAGACACGGAGCCTTGTACTTAAAACTGCTAAGATTGGCCAAGTAAGATGGCTCAGTAGGTAGAGCCTTTCTGTATAAGCTTGACAACCTGAGTCTGAGCTCTGGAGCCCAGGAGGAGGAAGAGAAACATCTCCACAGAGCTGTCCTCTGACCGCCACACACACCCACATGGACACATCACATACATAAATAAACTATCTTATTTGATATGGGGGGAACAGTTAAGATGGTAATTTTTTGTATGTGTTTTACCACAGGAGGAAAAGAGGGAGTATGTGAAATTAGTTTTCCTGTCTAAGTTACTAGCCTGTCAAGGGCCAACACTCTACAGCTCCCCTCCACTTATAAAACTCTGGTGTACGTGCCTGTTGATTCTATCACACCCTTACCCTTTGTGCTGATTAGTAATAAGCCATTTGGTCCTGCCCAGCATTCATGAAGCCCTGGGTCCTGGACCCAGCATCGAATTGACCAGGTGTGGTGGCACACACCTACAACCTGTGCACTAGGGAAGCGAAAGCAGGGAGATCAGATCTTGGCTACATAGTCAGTTCAAATCCAGCCTGTGACACACAACAGCCAGCCTCAGAAGGAAAACAAGATGATGTGAAGGGAATGAAAAGACAAGCTACCAGCCAGAGGACAGCATTGCAGAGCATGTCTCTGATGAAGAGCTAAGCTAGAAAACACACAGAGAGCCCTCATCGCTCAGCAGTAAGGAAACAAACAATGCAACTGGAAAATGGGCTCAAGTTGTGGAGAGATCTCAAGAGAAATGACACAGGAAAAAATAAACACAGAAAGCTACTTCACATCAGATGTCATCAGGGGACTGGAAATTAACAAATAGGCTGGAAGAAGGCTGGGGGGGGGAGGTGTTTGCCACCAAGCCTGAGGACCTGAGTTTGATCTCCGGAATCCACATTGTAGAGAAAGAGAACCGGTTCCTAGAGGTTGTCCCCTGACTTCTACCTGTAAAGCAAGGTAAATGAACCATCTCCCTCTATGTGTGTGTGTGTGTGTGTGTCTGTCTGTCTGTCTGTCTATTCCTATCTATCTTTCACACACACACACACACACACACACACACACACACACACACACACCACTGCAAAATGAAACAACAGGATGTATTGTGTTAAAATGGACAGATCCCTAAACACCAACATCATCAATCCTGGCAAGGAAGGGAGCAACTGGAACCTGCATTGTTGAGGGAGTGCAAAATGCTGCAGCCACTGAAAGAGACACTTGACAGCATCTTACAAAACTGGAACACACTTTTAGCTCCCTGCCCAATCCACGTATTTCACTCAAAGTTATAAACTCAAATGGTAGAGCCACGAGACCTCACACAAATGCTCATTTCTGCCATCATCTCAAACTGTGGAGAATCAAATGCCCTCCAGGCTATATGCACTGTCGCATGCAGGCATAGAATGTGCCAGCAGCCAGAACAACTGGCTGTGCTCAGTTAATAACTGGCGATGGTCAGAGCAGATGGTGGGATGGAGGTTAGTTCAAACACCAGGGCTATCCTGCCAGCCATGTCTGCATTGCTGTGCTTGCAGGGATCTTAGGAAGGAAAGCAACGTGGAACACACATGTTCTCCCAGCGCAGCTTCCTGGCTCTGCCTTCATGACACAGTCAGGTAGGGGTGACCAATGAAGGAAGCTGGGGTAATTGACATGACAGCATTCTCCATACCATGAATCCAACTTCTGAAGACTCTGTTATTTGCTTTTATTTTTATTCTATTTTTTAAAATATTTTGAGACCAGACCACATGTAGCTGAGACTGTCCTTTAAAAGTTGAGGGTTACCTTGAGCTACTTACTAATCCTCCTGCCAGCCAAGGACACAAAGGACTTTTTGAAAAGAGTGTTCCATCACACAGAGCAAGCAAGCACACCAGGCAGGAAGTTCACTTGTTTTTGTGGTAACACAGGCCATGACTGGGCCTCATTCCATTGGTATGAGCCGGACCTCAGAATTGATGCAATTGGCTAATTCATCATTGCTGAGAAAGGTAAGGGTATGAAGGGAAGCCAAGTCTCAAGAGTATCCAGGGGTTGTCAGACAGCACATACATGGGTTGTCAAGATGGGGAAGGTTTATGGGATATTGGACGTTGGTGGTTTATCCACCTTTGATGGAGGGAGGAAAATCTGGCCAGGTGTGGTGACAGACAGAAGGAGGAGGATCTCTATGAGTTCCAGACCATCCTGGTCTAGCAGCAAATTCCAGGCCACCAAGGGATACAAAGGGATCCTGTCACAGAAAAAAACAAAATCTGACGCTGTGATAAATGAAAAACCAGCCAAGGACACAAAGGACTTCAGGGACTTCAGGAACAAGATCACAGGGGTTTTGAGAAAATTAAGAATATCATGGCATGCTTATCACCCCAGCACTGCAGAGGAAGATGCAGAAGGAAAAGGAGTTCAAGACCATCCTTGGACACATACTAAGGCTGAAACCAGTAGGAGCTACTAGAGATTCTGCCTCAACAACAACAACAAAAAAATCAATAATACCCTCCACCATCTAAAAAATGTAAAACGTGAGGCTGGGACCTGAGTCTGATCCCAACACTGAAAAAAAAGTAACAATCTCTTTAGACTGGAAATTTCAGATAAAAACTGGAGTATAAAATGAGGAAGTAGACCTAACACTCAGCAAGTTCAGTCATGTGTCTCTTGACCTGGACTTCAGTGGCAGCATGCCTGATTAGCATCCATGAGGCCCTGGGTTCAATCCCAAGTACCTAAGAAAAGAAAAAATTTAAACTTCCTGTATCATCTACAAATACATTTATTCCCAGGAATGGATAACTAGCTATTGCCAATTGAACCAAAAATGAGCAGAGGCAATGGTCACAGGGTGCTGATTTGCCAGCTGGGCTGAGCAGGAGCTAAGTACCTCTGAGGCCTGCAGGCTGTGAGTCTCCCTGCCCTCCTATCTATTCCTAAGGGCACTGGCGATCTGTCAACCCTCCCAGAAGAGGAAGGCACATGCTTGAATACGGATGCCCAGGCCCTTAGATAACTGCAAAACCGAATTTCTCCCATGTTCTGCAAGCTCCTGCTACATCTCACTCAGTAGAAGGAGCTTAGAGATGCAGTGGGAGCTAAAGGTGGTTGCCACTCCAGGGGCTCAGTGTAGGGTAAGACAAGTGGTACTGGGCCTGCTAGACCCTGGAGTGGGGTAGATGGTGACACTTCATAAATGTCTCTCTAATCTTCCCAGTTCCACAGCCTGGAGTGACCCTGGGTATAAGCCTGGCCTCTCCAACAGGAGTTCAGCTATCGGCTCCTGATTGCCTGATGGTTCTTGGGCACAGCCACGTATCTCAGCTTCCTCATGATGGAGGGCCAGCCCAGCAGCTGCTGGTCCCATACATACTCTGGGGACAGCACCTTTGTAGGCTTGTGGTATAGCAGGTACTTGTTAAGATAGCTCTCATCATGCCACACGGCCTCGATGCCATTGGCTTTGTCCTCCACCATAGCCTGATGGCAGGCCTTGGTGAGATGGTGCACCTCCACTACCGATCCCCCAAAGAAACCCCCTGCATAGTAAAAGTCACCCTCGTCCCGGGGGATGTAGGCCTGGGACTTCGGCCGGCGCTCATAGGTAAAGGCCTCTCGGCTGCTTCTGTAGAAGCCAGGATGCAGGGTACCGAAGAGTGCTGAGAGAATCTCCACACCCACGTGGTCACGGAACTTCATGTCCACATCCGCACACACCAGGTAATCCACCTCATGCAGAAAGCGCCGCTCCGAGAAGTGGCTGATCATCTCCATCCTGTGCATGGACACATCCTGCCAGCGGGAGTAGTTGCGCACAGTTAGCACCACCAGCTTCCGTCCTGCCCCCAGGGGCAC
>PVIU01016107.1:0-46032 GCA_004026605.1 Ondatra zibethicus | reverse complement strand
CCCTCCATCCCGGCCTAGGAAGGTGTGCATCCAAATAGACTAGGTTCCCAAAAAGATAATACATGCAGAAGAGATAGACATTGATGAATATCTTGATCACCACCATAGAACTTTTGTCCGATGGATGGAGGTAGAGACAGAGACCCACATTCACATCAGAGCAATGGACTGAGCTCCCAAGGTCTAGTCGAAGGGCAGAAGGTGGGAGAAGAGGAGCAAGGAAGTTAGGACCGTGAGGGGCTGGTCCACCCACTGAGACAGTGTGCCTGAACTAATGGGAGCTCACCAAATCCAGCTGGACTGGGACTGAACGAGCATATGATCAAACCGGACTCTCTGAATGTGGCTGCCAATGGGGGCAGACTGAGAAGCCATCAACAATGACACCAGGACCCATCTCTTCTACAGTGGTTCTTTCTCAGCCTTTGACTAGCTTCTAATCATCGATGAGATCAGTCCTCAGTAGAAGCTTCCAGCAGATGTCTCTTCAAGCCTCTAGAGTGCTTTTTGTTTAGTTCCACCTCTATTGTATTCATTTTGGCAAACCAAGCACCTTTCCATCTGCCTAAATAGATTTCTGGGTTCTCAGTTCATGGATATACCTAGGCTGTGCTAGGGTTTCCTGTTCTGACAGAGCCTGGAAACAGATCTACATAAGCCGATGTATTCAGCTTGCTTAATTGTTTCTTCTTTGATAGTGAAGTTCTGCGCTGTTTATAAGGAGGTTGAAGCTTTCTCAGTAATGATAGCAGAGGGTTGCTGTTATTGGTGTGATTTTTTAACTTTGAAAGCAAAACATATAGTCCTTAGCTCTACAGTTCTCCCCAAACAGAAACCCTACAGATTCATTTTGTGGTTCTTAGTAGTATGCCAAATAATTAAGATTGCTGAACTTGTGACCACTAGACAAATATAATGCAAATTAAAAATATTTGTAATAGAACAGATTTGACTTAGAAGTAAAATGAGGAATTCAACAGAGCTCTCTGGAAGTGTCAAGTGCTATATGGTCAGTACTATGACAGGGTGCAGAGGTATTTTTCAAATTCTACTTATTTGTTTACTTGTGTATTTTTTATTTATTTTAAATGACCAAATTGTTTCTAGTTCTGAGTGTTTGGTTGTCTGTTATTGGATGTACTTTTTTTTTCTTTTTTTAAGAATGGAGAATTTTATTGGAGGACCAGTACACAGGAACTTCAGTTAATTCAAAATGAAATTTTTATTATATTTATTTCAGTATACTTGCTGTTTTTACAGAGGTGGGACATGAATCGCCATAGCATATGTATAACGGTCAGAAGACAGTTTTCAGAAGCTTATTCTCTTTTCCACCATGTGGGTCCTGGAAACTGAGCACAGGTTACTGTTTTGTATGTTTTCCATTGTATTACATAAAAATAACCCCTCACCAAGGGAATGCTAAACTGACATCCGTTACAGTCAAAGTCTTCTGTATTTAAATATATCACTATTTCCTGGTTATACCAAAACCTACATATTCTGCTTATTCCTGGTTTTGAATATGCCACCTGCAATAGGAAAACTTATATGATGTACCTTCTAGGACTTCTATTATTATTAAATGAGATAGTCTGAAGGATGTGTTTGGTATCATATGTGAACATAAATTCTAGATTAGCAAAGAAATATTATTATTGGTTTCTTGGGATCACTACTTAAAAGTTGTTCATTTGCTAATATGACACTGAACTTAAAGATTTTATGTGCTTATTCTAGAGTCCTATTCTAGACTCTTTAGTTTTATGTTGGGAAAAAAAAAACCCAAATACTTATGTGGCCAACACCATCTGTATCATCTCTCAGGGCATCAGGCAACAGCAACCAAAAACCCAAATCTAATACAATACTCCTGTGTGATGAGGGTAACTTGGTCCAGGTGTGGTGAATAATAAAGACTCTCTACCTCCACACCATCCCACTACTGCTGGAAATTACTAGCTGCTGACATGGAGAGCTACATCCTTTGCTGAGTATAGCCCTACCTTTCAAGAAATTGTTACGCTAGTTTAGATCTTTCGCCAGTGGGGACTTGTGCCAGTAATAGGCGAATACAGTCCTATTCCAATCCTAGTTCAGAGCAATACTTAAGGACTATCCCAACTCTAGAGCTCCCCATGGTATTGATCAAGACCCCAGTGACAACCATATCAGAGGTGTCTCTTCATTTGGCCAGTCTTTCCCATTTGCTTCTGCAGTCAATTCTTGAGAATATTCTTCAAAAATATCCTGTACACATATCATATTCTCAGATTAGTCAGCTTTCCTTTTTGTTACAAATACCTGTGAAAATAAGTTTTTAATGTTTATTTAGACACATAGTTCATAAATTTCAGCCTACGACCAATGGTTCTGTTTCTCTGCATGACTGGTGATGCAGCACATTTTGGAGGAATTCTGTAGCAAAACAAAACACTGTGGGTGAAGTTAAGAGGGAGGTGGGAGGAGTCCCACTATCTCCTTCAAGGGCATGCTGCTAATGACTGGATGACCTGCCAGTAGGTCCCAATTATTAAAAGTTTTACTACTTCCTTCCAGTACCACACAGGGGATCCAACCTTTGGGGGGGCACTCGGGATCCAAATATTACCTGAGAAGCATGGGTGTACATGTCCAAATGAGAGGAGATGCTCCATTCAGGATGCACCCATTGTCTGCTTAGTTCTCTGTGAGACTTGACAGAGTCTTTCCCTTCAGAACATTGGTTGTTAAAGAATTGTTAAGATGCCTTATTGTCTTCGTGTTCCTGTTCCTTAACTAGAACCTCTGCCACCGTAATGAGTATGGGAATGTTTTGTACTTTTACTTCAAAAGATATTTATACTACAGATGTTCCTGAATACAATTATGTCTGCTGAGTCAGAGCTATTAAATGAAGAAGGGCCCTGAAGGCAGTGTAGAGAGGAAGGGATGTGTGAAGACATTATGTTCAGAAATCAAAAGTTAACAGCTCTAGGCTGCTGAGGTGTTTAGCGTTTAGGTTGGCTAGAAGATGTACTGTTTCTAGTCTCTCAGATCCACATCACCTTCTACGACTCTAATCACTGAGAATAATTCCTGTAATTCAAAAATGGACTCTTAGTCCATTTTACCTAGGACTACTTAAGCCTGAAGGGACATAAGAAAAAAAATTTCCATTTTGGTTTTTCATTCTGAGAAAATCTGTCATGTAAATAAACATGGCTTTGGAAGGTTTTTATCTTAAGCAATCGCAAGGTACCACTGTCAAATGAAGAATTTTAATCCCAAGGTAGGTTGAGGTATATGAATAGTATTCTTAGAAATCAGTTAGCAATGGTTGCAGGTTAGTGACATCTCAATTGTATTTTAGTAAATACAGATTTCTTGAAGATCTGAGAGTAAAACAGTACCACTGGTCAGTCTTGTAGACCAGGTAATGGTAACACACACATTTAATCCCAGTAATCACAATGACACACACCTTTAATCCCTGTAGTCACATTGGTGGCCATAGAAATCGGGTGGTGCACAACTTTAATCCCAGCCCTAGAGAAGAATATAAAATGGGGTGAGACAACTCTCAGAGATAGCCCCATTCTGAGATTCCTAGAGGCAGGATCACCATTTCAGACTGAGGTCAAGGTAAGAGCTTAGTGACTGGCTGTTTTGTTTTTTAGATCTTCGGGTTGAACCCCAATTTCTGACCCTGAGTTTTTATTAATCGTTCTTCAGGTGCCCTAACTGGATTGCTTAGATTCATTGATAAGAAAATCATATTTCTCCTTGTAATAAGTAATAAAAATTTAAATATGTGAAAGTTCAATGTTTTTTTCTTTGTTTGGCAAATCAAATATCTGTAGAGCATATATATGATTGCCAATGTTGTAAAATTATTTACTGCAGGTCAAACTGAAATGTCTGTACATAATGCATCTCTTTTGTTGGTGCTTGTATTTGACTTAATTGCAATTTTCATCATTATAAATCTTGCCTACCATCAATTGTTGTCATCATGCCATCGATTTGGTGTCATTTTAAAATGTTTCACATAATTAGAGATTGTAAATGCTTAGTGTGGAGAAACCTAAAGATTGCTTCTAGTTTAACTAAACACCCTGTAATAGCCTAATATTTGGAAATATGGAATCATATTTTGAATTGCTTTTATACAATGCATGCCTTTAATTTATGAAATGTTTCTAAAATTGAACTTTGGTTTATGCAAGCAGTCTTATGTGCATAAAGTTCAGATTCCAGAATTAAAAATCTCATACTAAATTGTTGAGCTATGATTAGAGCTGCTCCCTGTTCCTTTGTGACATGTTTCCAGGGAAAATTCACTCCTTTGAATAATAATGAACCTGAGGCACATTTAGCCTTTGAAGGCTGATTAATGCCTTTCCCTGTTATGAACACCCAATTTATAAAACATTTTTGTCCCTTTTGTAAGGAAAGTTTAGCATGAAATTTTCTACTCATTTCTACACATTATGCACTGGGATGTTCTCATTTTTCTTCATAATATTAATAGAGATCTTTTGATGTAGATCTACAGGAGCTGATAGGATATGAAGCCATATGTGATGTGATTATATTAATATCCTACTTACTATAATTATTTGATATTTCTGAGTCATATAAACTAAAAAATTTAAAAGCATGTCATATTTGCTCACAGTTTCAGAGTGAACAGTTTTCCCAGATTTATATGCCATTGATACTTTTAAAGGTGCAACGAAAGGTTCTGTATGTATCCTATTAATAATAATAATATAAATAATTATTATTAATAATAGCAAATGTTGTTGTACATAAACTGAGTAGAAGCCAACCCCAGTATCTGTGCCTGTGTCTGGGATCCAAACAATGGAACATATGAATTTATGTGCAGCAAGTTTCTAATAGTGATGCTGCAATGTAAAATGTTCATATGCATATGTGATTTATTTATTTATGAGGAGGCAGGTTGCTAATGATGTTAATCATAATGATGCTAGTAGAAGTTAATAACTAGTTAAACACCATTATGGGAAAGATAATGATAACCAACAGAGCCCATTTAGATAAAATTTATGATACTAGTAAGCTGAAAGATTATTTTTGCCATTGATTTGTTGGAGTAAAACATAAAACTCTAAACTCAATGGAAATATGAATGGGCAGGAAACAAAAAGGATGTGTTCTAATGTTGCTTCTCTAAAAATTTTCATAGTTCTCAAATAATGTAGAAAGACCTTGACAAAAAGTAAGATCCTAGTAGAATGAACTACTTCGAGTTGGTACACAGTACAATTTAGAGTCAAATGCCATATCAGGCATAGCATGGAGGATTTCCCTAGAGCAGTACCATTTCAGGAACTCGGGTGCATCATCAAACTTGTAAGTTATGAAGCCTGTTTCTCAGTAGATGTATGGTCCTACTGATTCCTAGAGTCCTAGAGTTGGAATATCAGACTGCTTTCAGGCCCTTGCCAAGTGTGCAAACAAGACTTTAGTAACTACATATGCCTTTAGAGTCAAATTTTCTAAAACCTGCTGCTTGTGACTAAATTTAATAAGTACTTCTGTATAGATGAGTGTTTGAATGGGATGTATATTTTTGTAAGACTAAGGGTGTGGAGAGAATTATCAAAGTTATTTCCTGACCAGCAAAGTGCCATAGCAGGTGAAGATGTCAAGCTTGAGGGCCTGCGCTAGGTCCCAAGAACCCACACAGAAGGTCATGAGCTTCTTTTCATGTAAATATCCACATACATACAGATCCATGCACACACATGCACATGTGTGTATCCTCATATACACAGTAAATCAATCAATCAATCGATGTAGATTGCTATTTCCTTGACCAGCTTTACTATTGATCACTTGATAATTTGAGCTAAAAGCAAACATTTCTTTCTGAGTGTTTGGAACATATGGCAATACCCAGGGTAATACAGGGGCACTAGACACTTTTGAAGAAACTGGGAAGACAAAACCCAGAACATTTCAAATGGCAGAAAAATCCAAAGACATGCTAAGTGAGCAAACGACTATGAATGGATCATAAAATATATCTTTTAAGATATGAAAGTTTTAAAAATTAATGTGCATAATTTTTAGTTGACAGTAGGACTCTAGCAGTGTGATATTTCAGTACTTGTATACAAAGTGTAATGATCACATTGTGCTCACTTCCTGCCACAAAAACAAAATCCCTTCAGATAAGCAACTTAAGAGGAAAATGCTTATTTAGGTTCCCAGCTCTGGGGATTGCATCCTGTGAGCCATTTAATTGTATGTATTCTTACAATTGTCCTTTATTTAGCTTCTTATTCTCAAGTAGAGTCTGTTTCTAGCCTCTGAAATCCTTGGCATATAATTCAGTACACTTATAGACACAGATAATGCTTTTGAACTTAATGTGTTCTGATACTAGTTTATCAACTTGGCACCTTTAACAGGAATAAAACTCAGACTCTAATTTCTCAACTATTTTGTCATTTTCTTTTGTTGCTGACATCAACAAGACATATATCTGATCATTTCAGTTTTCTGTATAGTTATTGAAATATTTGGAAATTGAAATATCACTCAATGAACCTGGAGGGTAGAAGTAAATATGATGGATGGAGGCAGCATTCTCATTAACAACCTGAGTTTGTTAGTTATGATGGATTTTAAGAAAGACATCTATATGATTTGTCATTCTATTGAGAACAATTTTTATTGTTTGAAAGACAATTTTTGATAAAATATCAGAGTACTAAGTAAAATGTTCAAACTGTGTAGTAATCAGCGAAGAGAGAAAAAGTGTTGAGAGAGAAGATTACAGTTCCAAAGGAAAAGGTCTTGGCCTTAACCAGCGGAGACTGTCTTCAAGGAACAAGGCAATTTATTTTCCCACTGGGGCTCATTCAAATTCTTGTCTTTTCTGGCAATACCATGCAGGTTATATTCAGTGGACTAAATTCATATCAGTCTTTTAACCTCTGCAGAATTCTTTGTGCCTGCGCATATTGGCTTTGAGGGGAACCTTTTGTATTTCATAATTGAGATTTCCATGCTAAGAAACCTCTGGAGAATTAGCAGGGATGGCATGGGCGAGAGAATGCCGCAGGATTGTACCACAGGATGATCTCCGCTGAACAAGAGCGTCCACGCAGTGGAGGCAGGTTTTGATAACAGTCATTTGGCTATGTTTAGATTTGCAATTATCAAAGCCTCTGTGTGAAATGGTAACATTATAGACACTTATCTTTTATGTTTATGGCAATCCATTCAGTGTTTACGTATGTTTTTATGCTTTCAAACTGGCAAGGTTGATTGTTATACTTGTTTATCATAGATAAGAAAAATTAAAATGTGGCTATTGTTTGACTCTCAAACTGATGTTCTACTTGTACTATAAGTGTGTGGTTAATAAGACACTCGGAGTTATTTCATTACAATTTTTATACTGTTTTGCAATGATTAAGCAAGGTTTAGAGAAGCATGGTAAAGATAGATGTATATATATGAAATTTCAGAAAGCTCCTTTTGTGATGTGACATCCCCTGTTCTGATTACTACACTTGTACTTGGAAATAGTGGATGAAATGATGTACTGGCCTTGTCGTTCTTTTGTTCCTTTGATTTGGTTGTTTTGCTTTTACAGCTGTCTTCTGAGAGTTAGGAAATGAAACCAGCCCTCGGTAGGTGGCGCTAACGAGACACATACTATTGAACTGTCAACTGCGGCTGCCAGCAATCTGTTTGCCAGCTAAATTATGAAGTGCAGTAATAAGGATGCTGAGGGAGAAGACAGATTGGTCACAATGTCTCACATTTGGGGAATGCTTATGAGATACCAAGGGATTTTAAGTGATTTGTCCAATTCGTGATATATATGAAATTTGAAGATGATGCTTATTCTTTTTACCCATTTCATATTTGTAGAAAATAAAAGAACAATCACTTTATTTTGCTGAAAATAAGGGCTAGTTTTTTTTAACCTATGAGGAGAACTTGGTAATCATGCGCTTCAAGAGGGGAAAACTGGACTATATTGATGATTCCCCTAAATATTTGAATAGGATTCAAATGGGAGCCATAGCAGTAATAATAAGGAAATTATTATCTTGCTCATCTTTGAGGCTTATCTAGAAGGTTTCCTATTTAGGCTACGTGCTTCAAGTTGGAAAATGACTCTCCCTCAACTCTAGCATACATTCACAACAAATTTGGATGCAGAGTGACAATTGAGTATACTTACCAAAGAAAGTAAACACAAGTTAATGCTAATGGACTGAGGTCGTTTGCTTATACTGCCTATTTGAGAATTAAACTTCAAAACAGCATTGGCTTTGTGCTTAAAGGTACTGAAATATTCCAGTGAGAGAAGAGCCATTGCAACAGGAAGAGTTCCTTTTTTAAATGGAGTCATTTATTGAGTACTCATTAGTTTGTGTTATCTGAAGTTACAATTCCACATGGATTCCAACAACACCGACATTTTTCTTATACTAAGATTTTTCAGTTTTCAATATTCTTTGGAATATTGAAGTCAGTCTCATCCAGTTCTATCTTCTGATTTGAATAAATTTGCCCATTTCACATTTTGGGGAGTAACTATTTGAAACAGGTGGTTGAATAAAGCTATTAAAATGGGTTCCCTACTATTACCCATCCTTAAAAAACAACTTGATTAATTTTCACAAGTAATATTTATAGTTAAAAACTCATAGAAATCTCATTATATAGCCAAAGGAACTTTTCTCATTAAAAAACATTCAGTTCGATTTTTAGCTCTATGATATGAGATGTCCTTCTGTATATGTGTTGCTTTTATTGGTTGATGCATAAAGCTGTTTGGGCCAATGGTTTAGTAGAATAAAGACAGGCAGGAAATCTGCAGAGAGAGAGAGAGAGAGAGAGAGAGAGAGAGAGTAGGTAGAGTCAAAGAGATGCCATGTAGCTACTGAAGGAGAAGTACTAGGAACATTTCCTGTAAGCCACAGCCTCATGGCAATACACAGATGAATAAAAATGGGTTAATTCAAGATTAAGAGCTAGCTAGAAATATGCCTGAGTCATTGGCCAAACAGTGTTGTAAGTAATATTGTTTCTGTGTGATTATTTGCGTCTGCGTGGCCAGGAAATATATGAGTAGTCTCCGCCTACAGCCCTAAATAAAAATTTGACTGCTGAATTTCTTGCCTCTTTCTAACAGAAATGATCTCTTCTCAAGCATGTGGTTTAATTGTATGTATCAGCACACATCAAAGGCCATGCCCCAGTGAGTTCAAGACCCCAGTGTTTTGTAAGCACTGGTACGGACATGTCTTTTATTGTTTTATGGGATTAAATTGAAATATTTTCCCAAAGGGAAAGATCTTCCAAAACATCTTCCTTCTTATGAGGGTTAACTGAAAAACAATTTATGTGTTTACTATTTCTATAAGTTTCATAGTTAGTCATGTATTTTTCTGAACTCATGGGTCAGAGCTATCAAGGAGATTAATATAAAATCCATTCCCCACTTAGAAACTTCCATAATTTAAAGGGTCCAATAGATTTTCTATAAATGGTTTTGCAAGTAAACACGATGAGCTAAAAGGTCTGGGACTCTGTCTCCCTCCTCCACTTCCTCCTGGTTTGTGTCTGAGAAACCTTACAGGTACATGTTCATATATTATGCCATTCAGTCACTTAAAGAGTGCAATTTAATAGTCTTTACTACAGTCACAGGATCTCAAATCACCACTACAATCAGTTTAGAAATATTTTTATCTTCCCCCAAAGAAACCTTACACCATTATCCCTGCTCCCATTTCTTCTTACCTTCTCGGGTCCCAAGAGACCAATCTATTATATGTTTTAAGATTTTAATTTCTTTAATTTTTGTTTTATGTTCTTACTGTTTACTTTATGTATTATCATATGCATTTTATCAGATCCACTTTAGATTCATATGAACAGTTTTGTCAAGTTACAAATTATTATTAATTTAAAATTACATTGTGTGTATATATGTGTGTATAATTATATAATAAACATAAAAACCACCTACAATGACAATCTAATTATCTATTAAGATTAAAGAGGATGGTTGTGGTGGTGCATACCAGTAGGATTTCTGAAGAAGGCAGGGGCAGGAGAATCACGAGTTTGAGGTTAGCCTGGTCTACACATTAAGAAAAAAAAGATTCAGGATAAATATAATTAAAATGTATTGTTTAAGAGATATATTTCCTCTTTTACATTTCGTTTGTTTTGAGAATTTCATGAATGAGTACTGTATTTACATCATTTCCACTCCACTGTCCCCTCTCCAGCTCATCCTTGATCCTTGGAATTCCCTCTCAAGTTTATGATCTCTCCTTTATTATTATTGCTACACCTTCCCCCACACACTTCCAACCCCACCCACACAAGTATATGCTTAAATACAACCTGCTGAGTCCATTAACGGTTGCTCATAGTCATATGTGTTTAAGGACTACCGCTTGACATTGGATAACTTATCAATGGACACATCCCTGGAGAAAACTGCTTCTTCCACTCTCTCTCAGCAAACAATTAACTTCCTATTGCTCTTTTTTTTTTTTTGTGGCTGGGCTTTGTAAGGCACCCGCTTCCATGAAGGGTCGACAACTGGTGGTGCCATTTTGCAGGTCTTTTTTAGATGGCAACATTATTAAGATTTTATGGGTGTGGCTTCCCTACTATGTTGAAGCAAATGTCCTGGTCTTCTATCTCTTACTATGTTTCTGTTCCTTCTTCTTCAATATTCATTGAGCCCTTAGGTGAATAAAGGGCTTGAGCTGTATATGTATGGGGATGGTAGGTGGGGATGGTAGGTGGCACCTATATTTTGAAGGCAAACAGCAGCCGTCTAATTAGACTTATGGCCCACTCAATATGAAGGGATTCATGCCTGGTACTGTAAACCAACCCTGCTACCTGTGAATGGTGAGGTCATGTACTCTAGAGAGAACCGACTCTTCCCACTTCCTTAAACCATTATAATTCTTACATATGATTCTAAAAACCTAGTGTTACACATACAGGTAAGTGTACCCCTTATTGAATAAGCTTCTTTTGATAGCAGAAATCATCACGGAAATGTCTTTAGTGTTTCTCTTCAAGTGATACTGCTACCGTAACCTGCTGGTTTTGTCTTTGAATGTATTTGCCTTCATTTTAAAAGGATGGCTTGACTGATTATGAGATTGTTGTCTGTCAGGTTTCCATTTATTATTATTGTGGATATAACATCCTATTGGAGCAGAGACCTCCATCCTTTTAAAAGAAATGAACTGTTACCCTGCAGTTCTTCCTTTGCATTTGACAAGTCATTTTTCTTTTGATGCTTTCAATATTTTATCTTTGAATGTTTTTATATCCTTGAAATGCCTTGGAATAAATATCTTTGTGCTGTCCTGTTGGGAGGTTATGGGTTTTTTTTGCTGTGTTTTAAATATGTTTCACCAAACCTATCCATTATATATTTGAATATTTTATATATCTTTTTATCTGTCTGGCATTGTGATATTGTGTGTGTGGTAGGATACTAAATGATATGCCGAAAGTTCTCCAAGTCTGTTCACTTTTATTTTGCCTTCTCCCGTTTCCAGAGTATACACTCACTACAGTCTATCTTCAGTTTTACTGACCTTGCCAGTTCAAACCCAGTGCTGAGGACAGCAATGAATGTGATCTGTTGCTTCACGTTCATCTCCAGAATTTACATGGGACTTTCTTTTAGAAAGAACTAACTCCTTTTCAAAAACCTATGTTGGATGAGACATCCTAAACCTTCTTTTTCTTTTTAAACCATGACTTGTTTAGTTATTTATATATATTGAGCATTATATTCAACTAGTATAGACAAAATCATTATGAAATAATTAACTTGAACATTTCATGGGTTATACTTGATGTTTCACTCCTCTCATGTCTGCTCTTTCCTATTTATGTCTTGTTTCATGTGTAAGAATTTTCACTGAAAACTATAAGGTTTAGATGACACATTATATCCATTCTGTATGCTGACCACCTTCAAACCTATTTGCTTGTCTTTATTTTCTTTCTTTCTTTGTTAAGTAGGTTTTACTTTGGATGATGTCTCTATTCTCCACAGTGTGTGGTCTCTGACATCAATCCTCAGAGATGGAAGCTCTGATTGTAGATAGTCAAGCTAGTATGAACTGGTTTGAACAGTATCTTTTGATATTCTTTGTCCCTGAACTCTTCAAAATCTATATTTTATTCTTAAAATTATATGTATGTTTATGAATATATTCATGTGTTTATAGAGACTAAAGACATTAGACTCCCTTGCAATGGGCTAACAGGTGTTTTGAGTTCTGGAAACCAAACTCTAGTCCTCAACAGGAGGAATACATACTCTGGGGCACTGAGCCATCTCTCCAGCCTCTCTGTGAACTCTTTATTAATCTTTCTGCCTCAGTAAACGTCATATTCAGCTGTTAGCTTCAACTAATTGCTGACTGATACTCTATTGTTTTTAAAAGTACCTTTGGGGCATTAAGTGCTTTAAAGTCTGATTCAATTAAAGTCAGAACTCTTTGCAAAAGATAGACTTTGAGGTCAGTATTTTAGCTTTGTTCTGTCTTGTTTCTTTGATTTTCTCTTATGAAGTGAGTAGGTGGTTTATGATGTAGCTTATTGTTCTTAGAAGCTATGGGGCATCATAGTATTCACCGACCTTTATCTTAAAATTCACAAAGTTTTTTTTTCTTCCAATGTTAGTTTCTTTGGGTAGGGCTATTGTTTGTTTGTTTGTTTGTTTTGGGCTTTTTTTGTATTTCCTCAACATTCAAGGAAAACCACTCTGAAAAAAGGGGGTATGGCTTGTTTTATTTGAGTAACACCACTGCTTCACAGGCAGAGCAATGGGCAAAGGTGGTAGTCTAATTTTCTTCACCTTGCCTCTCTCTTCAAGTGAATCAGAGTGAAGGTCAATATGGTAGGGCCCCAATATTTACAGATTGATATACCTGGGGCATAACTTCTGACATGTTAGTAGTAGATTGAGTGCCAAGATTGCTCTGGATTGCTCAGCTACTCTTGGCTGCACCAGAGCTCAGGTTGGTGGGGATTGAAAACCAATGCTACTCTGATCCTCCCAGGAAGAAACTGCATAGAGTCTTGTGTTTGTGGTTTCTCACTCACCAAAAGAAGCTACCACATTAACTGGGGGTCACGAGGGCTAGAGGAGGTGAGTTGAGGCTCAAATGTCAGAAGCTTATTCTGATTTTACTTAGATATTTCAGATAGTTTGGGTAGTCTCCTCCTCTTCCTTTTTTTTGGCACTATGGACAATGTCAAAAGTTATTAAATTTTAAGTGTATTAAATAATGCTAACCAGTTCTGTTTTCCCCTGGGGATAATAGATCTATGGAGCTGTTGGTAGTATTAATCTAACTGTGCTATCATAGAAGACTGCTTCTATATCTACTCTAACCATTCATCTGAAGGTTTTCCTTCCTCCAATTCTTGTGATAATGAACATAGTATTAGCGTGTTCTCCTTCTTTTTATGAGGTGCTGGGTCTGAACTTAAGGCACCATGCACACTATTTGCGAGTGGTGTACTGATGAGCTATGTCTTCACCTGAGCATTACCATTTGGGGGAAAAAAACATTCATCAGAACCAGGAGCTTGCCATCACTTCCCTTCTTTTTAGGATAGTATAACGATTGGGTATCTTGTTCTCACAAATGCTGTTCTTTCCCTGAATGTATCTCTTCACCGAGGCAAATTCTATTAGCCATAATTTTTCTACACCAGATACTGTTTACATTAAGATTATCTTCAACCTAGAAGTAGATTTTTTTTATTTGATCCAATATATATGTTGTATCCATTGGGTGATAACTTCTTGAAATTGAGAAGCAGTTACACACAAGAAATGTTTCTCAAGACACAATCATTAGATGTTCGCTAACCTTGCCTGCACTGTTATCTATGTGTAGTGAGGGTTTCCCACAGCTACCTAGACTAAAAATACCATCTTCAGCACTTGAGTTTGATGTGATCCCCATGAATCTTCTGGCTTCAGTTACCTCCACATCATTTTTTAAAAAGAAAAAAATATTTTGTATTGTCTGAATCCCTGTATGACTCCAAAATTCATATGTGGAAATCTAACTTTCAGGTAATATAGATAGGGGCTTGAAATGGTGATTAGGTCACTAGGGAAGGAATAGTGCCATTATTGGAGAGGTCCAAAAAATCTTGTTGGTCTCTAGTACCCTGTGAGAATACAGAGAAATAATCCAGTGTATGGTTTTTGTTATCATAGCCCAAACTGGCTACTATATTCAGAGACTGTTGACAAGGCACAACTAAAAAGATGTACTATTTCCACACATATACTGTCCCTTGATACATTAATACTCTACACTTTATCAGTATCCTCAACCAGAGTGGTATATTTGTTACAATTAATGAACTTACATTGAAATGTTATAAATCACACAATGACCACACTTTACATTAGGATTCACCCTTAGTGGTGTGTGTTATATGCATTGGACACATTTATCATTATGGTATCCTTGTACTTTGCATATTCAGATTTCCCCTCACTTAACAATTTGTCGTCACCAGTTTCCTCTATTGTCTGTAGCTTTGCCCTTTGAAGAATGTCCTATACTTGGAATAATATTGTGTGTATCCTTTTCAGATTGCCTTAGTTTGCTTAGTTATACCTACCCATTTTCTCTGAATCTTTTTACAGTTTTGAACTTATTCTCAGCATTGAATAAAATTTATTGTCTGATCTATCATTGTTTGCTTTTGTTCCATTGACTTACAGAAAGACATCTTAATTATTTTCAAAATTTTACAATAATAAGCCTGATGTAGGTTTTTCTGTGTGGATATATGTTCTGGATATGCTCATTCTAGTTTATCAGAACTATAAACATCAAAGTACTGTAAATGGAAATAAAGAGAGCCAGACTGATCTTGGATTGCATAGAATATAATTTATTGGGAGAACTACTAGTGGAAGAATAGTCCTAGGTATAAGTAAAACCAGCTGAGTTCCCACATTTTGGGTGTGAAAGAGGCATATGTCTTTGGGTTAGAACCAAAGTAATGTTATCTTAGCTTGAGTCTAGGTACATGGTGTGTTGTAAACTAATATCAAGGAATGAGGCACTCTTCTGTATCAGTAGTTGGGTTGTAATGATCAATATCCAGCTCTAACAATTTGCTAGTATGGTTTGTTGGAAAACTATGTAGGGTTATTCTGGGGCAATCATGGCAGTTACAAATCATGAAGACAGCAGTCAGGTCAAACAGAAACTATAGAGCACATGTTTCCAACTCCTTTGGATAAGCACCAAAGACAAGACTTGGACCATATGCTAAGAATATGTTCAGTTTTGCAAGTAACTGCCAAGCTGTCTTCTGTATTTTTGCATTCCTACCATCTTGAATGAGGGCTCATGTTGTTCCAAATTCTCATTAGTGTTTAGTGCTACCAGTCTTTTGGATTATAGCCATTCTAATATATGTGTAGAGTAAATCATTGTTATTTTGATTTGCTATACCTTAAAATATTACGTTATAAAATAATTTGGTAAAGGTGTCAAGACCATAACGGGGATATCCACTGAAACAGCTTACCTGAGCTAATGGGAGCTCACCGATTCCAGCCTGACAATAGAGGAACCAGCATAGGACCTAACTAGACCCTCTGAATGTGGGAGGGATACCTTGCTCAGCTTAAACATAGTGGGGGAAGCCTTGTTCCTGCCTCAAAGCAATGTGATAGACTCTGTTGACTTCCCATGGGTCTCTGAGGAGTTGATGTGGGGTGAGGGAGAGATAGAAAGAGTGGGAAGAGGGGAGGGTGTATGAACTGGAATTGGTATGTAAATGTGAAAAGATGAGCTTTTCCTAAATAAATAAATAAATTAATTAAAAAATAATTTTCTATACCTTAAAAATATTATGATGTTGGATATCTTTATATGTAGCATTTTATCTATTTATCTTCTTTTAATTTTTGTAAGTAATGTTTTAATTTACTATGTGAAAATGTCCGACATGTATATAAGGTATTTTAATCTGATTTACTCCTCTCTACCACCTGCCAACTGCTTCCAGGACTCAACAGTTCATCTTACATGCAACCTATGTTCTTTTAAAAACATTATCATCATTATTAATAGCCTTCTGAATTAACATTGTTCTATTGCTGCAAAGAGACATGGCCATAGCAGCTCATATGAAGGAAAGCATTTAATTGGAGCTTGTTTACAATTTCAGAGGTTTATTCTGTTATTATCATGAAGCATAGTGGCACACAGGAAGACATGGTGCTGGAGAGAAGCTGAGTTCTACATCTGGATCTGCAGGTAGTGGGAAGAAAGAGCCATTGCCCAGTGACATACTTCTTTCCATAAGGCCATACCTACTCTGACAATGTCACACCTTCTATTAGTGTCACTTCCTGGTGATCAAGCACTCAAATCTATGAACCCATAGGGACCATTCTTATTCAGATCACTATACCTTTGCCTGAATCACATCAGTACCGACTGTGTGCAAATGGCCATGGGGACATCCCCTGGAGCATGAACATCCTACCAGAGGACACGTTGCCGAAGTAACTTTTCTTCCCTCAACAGCCATCATCTGAAAATAGCTCCTTAGCCAGGAGTAGGACCTTGAGAGCCCTTCTCCATTGATGTTGTAACTTTTACCAGCTTGATCTTGTGAGGGTCTAGGGCAGGCTACCATAGTTGCTGTAAGGTAATGTATGTATCAGTCGTGCCATTTTGCATAGCCATTTCATTTGAATTGAAATAGTCTCTCCAGAAGGGAGGAAAAGACTCAGGAGACTTGGAAAGATGCACATCTGGGACAATTGAAAACTGATCATAGGCACCTCCCTCCTCAGATGGGATCAAGTCCGGTTGGGTCTGGAGGAGACGGAACAGCCAACCAGCTGAAATAAGATCTTTTGAACCTGTAGAGACCCCTTTAAATTGTGAAGCAGGAATGCAACTTTTATGAGTCATCACCAATGTTGGAGTGTAATCCCAGCTTCTGCAAGTCACCCTTCAACCAAACTCCTGTTGTTCACAACCTCAAACAAACACATCATGCTTCACCGACTTGATATTTGGAGGGAAGCATTACTTTTGTTTGTCATGAATTCTCTTTACACATGTGTAGACATGTGTTATTTCTCCTGAGGAAAAGTCTTTTACCCAATAGTCATGTCAAGAAGACAACATTGAACAGCTCTTCTCCTCATCCTCCAGCTCTTAAAATCTTTAAATATCTGCTTCTGTGATATTCACTTCACCTTGGATGGGGAGAGGTTGCTATAGATAGTCCATTTATGAATGAGCAATTAGTCATTTATTTTCATTACTTTGATTAGTTATAGGTCTGCATTAATCATTACTCACAGCAAAAATAAGCTTCTTTGACCAAAGTTGAGAGCAGCACAAATATAGGGGTATAAACAAATTTATTAAGTAATTAGTGCTTCGGACAATAGGGCCAGTTAGTGACACAGCAGTAGATTGCCACTGGGGCTTATGATATCCCCAGTCACAAGCTTTTGATCAGGTTTGCAATACTGGAAATTAAATACTTCTTGTGGATTGGAGACCTCAAGTCCAATCAGAAAGTGGCTGGTTATATCCACAACCATCTTGCCATTATTGTTAGAGTGGGCACAACTTGCCTGTCAGGTTGGTATTGTAGCACTTATGGTCCAGTGGTGTCTGAAACTAATTTTTCTCCCCAGTATCTTGCGTAGTACCTTCCTTCCGACACTGTAAAAGCCAGTAAAATTTATTTCCCCAAAGACAAACATTTAAAACAATTGCCAGAATAAGAAATCTAATGATTTTTAAAAATATTTTTGCTGTGAACAAAATGTCTATGTCTAAGTCCTGATGCCTCCCCAAGTTACCTGCCTATTCTTTCTTTTAGAGCATCTCTTTTTGATGGATTTGTTGTCTGTCTTTGGAAGTTTTATTTGTCTGGTGGTTTCTGGTTGTCCTTCATGGATGTATCAGATGAGGAGTCATCTGGGACTTGGTTCTTTTTCTGAAGAGATACAAATATAATCTCTCCTTGATGTTAGAACACCAGACTCTTGATTTTAATTTAGCACTTATTTTAGGTTGTATCTCCTATGGGGCAAAATAATTTTGGTTAGCAGAAAAATCATTATTTTTTAAAATGAAAAAAAAATTAAAATTTAAAGTTAGCATAGCTAAATAGTATGTGAGGATGTAGGTGGGTGTAGCCTAATACTCACCTTTTTAAAGTTTTTTAAATTTGTCTATTAAGTATTTGTTGGTGTCAATTCACAATAGCTTGACCCTGTGGACAGTAAGGGGTTTCAGTTACATGATTAATATTAAAGATTTTTAAATCATTTGTTAGCATAAGCAGGACCATTATATTTTTTAGTTGTAAGAGTCCTAGAAAGGAAATGTATAAAGAACTGTTAGACAAAGTTATGTTTCAGACAAGATACAATGGTATTTTGCTAGAGATTCCAGGGTCATGTGTGATGCCCGGGGCTCTGTTTTTAGCTGATTAGTTAGGGAGAGGCATTATGTATGCCTGAGGTGCACCTTTAGATACCCAATGGCAGAGATTATTCAAAGCACAGAGAGTAGTATTTTCAGATATTAAGCTGGTGTGAATTTATTATTACTAATTATGTATTAGAACTTGGAATATTGTAAAAAAATTGTCTTTATGCTGTATAAAACAATGCCTTGTATAAAGGACATGTTCTCATGATTTTTTTTCTTTTAAAACTATTTCCTTGCTAGAGTCTGATTTTTTAGCAGACTAAGGGCAAGCGTAAAAGTAAAAAACAAAACAAAACAAAAAATAAAACCAACCAAACAAAATCAATTTAACTAAGTTTATGGTCTTGTATGTCTTAATTATCTTTTAACAGTTTATGACAAGTTAGTAATTTTGATAAGATTAAAAGTTAATCTTAGACATACATCTCTAAGTCAAATTCTGTCAACCCAAGTAAACCTTAATAAACTTAGGAATTTTTATCATACAAAAATCCACTCTAATCCAAAATAATAATAATAAGAGGGTTAATTAGGAGTAACAAGTTTTTAGGTGTTGCCTTTTATCAACAGCAGCCATAGCAGCTCCTGGCTTTTCCTCATAGGCAGGTCTTTTTTCTGCTAGTGTTTAAGGCAAGGAAATGAGGCTGAAGGAGTAAGTCCTTTTTTTTTCATTTCTATCTCTTTTTTCTCCATTTTATCTCCAAACTACTCATGTCCCACCCATGTTAACTTTCTGCTTACTAGACTTCTTCCTAATTCCAATGTTTCCTTCCACTCTATCCTTTCTACATTCACAGTATTTCTGCAATATTTGGTTTTTCTTAAATTAGACTGCTTTCATTTATCAGTTCATCTCTGTCCTTCATGTGTTAATTTATAATGAGGGAAGTCAGTGCTGATCTCCAGTATTCTTTAAGGACATACATTTTGGGTGAAGTTGTGCAAAGTGGGGTTCCAGAATTATCTATTATGACCATAAGACTCCGATTCTTCTTGGTCCATCCAAATAAGCTATTATCCAAACTTAAATAAATAAAAGAGTCAGTTAAAATATTTAATGTGTTGGAAAATCTGATAAAACTGATTGATTACAGCAAGACTGGACTTTTGAGCTGTATAACCCAGAGTGGGTACAGTCTTTCGGTGGAGCATGCTGAATTTGTTTGTAAACATGCTCTTTGTACTTTTTAAGAGCCATTTATAGAAGCATTAGAAACAGTCTCTATAGAATTTTAAGAAGTAACTTTAGGCAATACTCATGGAATATTTTTATAAAATCTTAAAAATAGGATCCCTTTTTATTCTTATAGATCCCACACAGCATGTTACTGTGACTTGCCAATTATTTATTAACAGGGGGAAACAAACAATTTTTCTGCATTTTATTTAGAGGAAAAATAATTGTTGTAGGCTCTTTATTAGTAGGAAGTTATTTCTATGAGCCTTAGCAGCCTCATTATTTAATAAGCTAATAACCTGCTCTGTGTCAGGCATTACATTTTTTATAGAATTTAACCTAGAGATTCAGAACGTAACTTACAGAGCAGAGCCAAATCCTCAGTAATGATAAACAGAAAAGTGCATACCCAATGACATAGATCAAAATTATAAGTTTTACTCTTTTTGTTTATTTACCATGAAAATTAACCATATATTTAAGCTTAATTAGATGATAAAGATAAGAGAACATCCTCTGGACATTTAAACAGCATTGACTTGGTACCTTATGCCTTGGTCATGAAAGTTTCTGGACCAGAAGTCAGACCTGTTTTTCTCCCATGAAGGGACCATTGATATTATTTCCAATATTAGGGGAAAACAAAACACATTTTCCACAAAAGACCTTTAGTATTCAGTTATTCACACTATGAGGGAAAAACCAAATCAAACCAAAAGACATTTAATCAAAAACCAAGCAAGCAAACAAACAAAATAAGTTCTGGGACAGCCTAACCCTAGTTCATGTTCTGCAGAAGACCTCCACCATGCCATTCAATCCTTGGAACTCAGGTGTTACTGCTCTGTGCTGGAGGGCCCTTGGCAGAAAGCACTGACAGGCATCTTGCAGCCAGAAAACTCTGAGTTACAGCTGCCATTAATTTTTTCAATCTTTTGGAATAATTCTATTCTGAGTATCCCAGTTATTTAAAATCTGTCCTACATAGGCTGAATGCATGTTATATGCCCCTACTGCTTCTTTAAGATGCTTCAGATCTGTCGTTTCTGTAGGTTTCCAACTAATCTGAATGTAAACATTTCCCACTTTTCTACAGGAGAGATGCCCTTTCCTTTTCATTTCTTTATTCTTGTCTCTAGAGCTTTTGTATTAAGTAACTGAACATATTGTCACTCCTGAGATATGGAATTTCAATTTTCCATGTGCCTGCCAAATCCTGGAGTCTCAGTTGCCACGAACGAACAATACCTCAAGTCCTGGAGTGTCCGGATCCTCTTTTCTTCAACCCCCATGTTAGGTGCCAAATGTCAGGTGTCCTGTGTTGTGTAGGATGATCAAAGAAAGACGGTAACTCCAGACTGCAATTTAGGCTCTCTGGCACCAGGGAGGAACGGTTTTAAAGAACTGAATCTGAACAGCTGTGCAATTGTGTGATTGTTACACAAAAGTTGTGTTTTTGGTAAAACAAATTCCTCAGACCAAAGCCACTGATATAATCTACATGTTTTCTGAAGGAAACCATTACACCCCTGCAACTTTATTCCTTATTGTGCACTGTATACAGTACCCAGTAAGACAAGATGCTCCAGGTGTGCTAGGACTGTCTTGTAACCAAAGTCATGCAAAGGCTGTAAAACTCCTTCAGAAACACAAATCTATAAATAACAGAAAACAATTAATATTTTCCATAATGATTTCTTCAAGGTCTAAGTACTTCTAGAAAATAACTACTCATTCTGATGTTTGTCCTGGATATAGTAAAAATAGTTATTTCATTCTGTTTGCCCTAGATACAATGATTATACTAATTTCTTTTTATCTGCAGTTTCCTTCAGTTCTTTGTCAAAGAACAGATTCTATATTTCTGGGGAATACTTTCAGGACCTATCTGTTATTCCACTGACTGACTTTTCATTCTGTCACCATCATCCACTATTTTAACTACTACAGATTTGTAGTGTGTCTTCAGGTAGCATCAATTCTTTGATTTTATTCTTTTCCTCCAATATTGCTTTTACTATGATTGGTCTTCAGGAAATCCATGAACACCTTATTGTCATTTTGTTGATGCCCACACACTACCTTACTGGGCTATTAATTGGATTGTTTTGAATCTATAGATCAAGGTGTGATAATGAATGTTTCATGTTGTTCTTCCAATCTATGATTATAAACAATTGTTTCCATTTATTTAAAGTTCTGATCTTATTTGCTATATTCTTGCAGTTTTCATCAAATAGATATTGTATATATTTTCTTAAATTTGCATCTATGCATTTAATTTTGGAGACGCAATACAAAAGCTTTAGTGTTTTGAATTTAAAACCCACTTAATAAAAATACTAAATAAGAAAAGAATTGACATCTGTACATTAATTTTAAGTCTTGAAATCCTGCTACAATTCTTTATTTGTTAGAAGCATCTTTTCTTCTTCTCAGTTTTCATTATCTTATATTTTCTACATCATATTCTATGTCATCCATGAACAGAAACAGGTTTATTTCTTCCATCCCAGTTTACTTATTTTTTTCTTGGCTTACTATATTATTGAGGACATCTAATATAGTGGTAAAATGACTGGTGAAAGGAGGGACATCTCTCCTTTATTATTTACTTTAGTGAGAAAACTAAAGAGTTCATATTGTGATAACTATGCCTTCATTGTTCTATCTGGGGTTTATTGAGTTTCCTGTACTATTAGGTATTTTAGCTTTTAATAAATACACAAAACTTGGGGCAGTATTTCTTCAGTAATATTTTTTTCTTCATCCACTTTCTGACACACCATTTAAGTGATATTAGTCTAATTAAATATTCTGTGGTATATTATTACTTGATTAAATTTTCTGTATGCACTTCATTTTAAGTAGCCTATATTGCCGTATTGAAATTCACTATGAGTTTTCTCTTGCAATGTTTTTTTCTGCTGTTAATTAATTATATAAAGTTTATTTTGCATAATAGACTGTTTTTCTAAAATCAATGTATGTGTGTGTGTGTGTGCGCGTGCACGTATAGTGTCTTTCCTTAGGATACATTTACCTTTTCTGACCAAATGAACTACAATTAATTTTCTTTATTATTCATCTAATATTATATCATCTGTATAATTATTGGTTTAATTTCAGTGAGTTGAGTTTCAGACCTTATTAATGATTTTCTGATTGGAAGGATAGATAAGAAAATCCTATAGTGTATTGTCTTAGGATTTCTATTGATGTAAAGAGACACCATGAACATGGCACCTCTTATAAAGAAAAATTTCATTGAGGTGGAAGCGTGAAGTTTCAGAGGTTTAGTTTCTTATCACCATGGAGGGACATGGCAGAATGCAGGCAGACATGATGCTGGCTACATCTTGATCAGAAGGCAACAGGAAGTGTGTGGTGATACTGCGAGTAGCTTGAGCATAGGAGACCTCAAAGCCAACCCCAACAGTGACACACTTCCTCCAATAAGGCCACACTTACTCCAGCAATTGCACACCTTCTAATAGTGCCACTGCCTTTGGGAACCATTTTTTTAAAACTAACAAATGTATCATTATTTTTTTTCTAACTTTAGATACAATACTTTGCAGAGTAATGTACCAGATGCTCTGAGTACTCAAAGGCTTTTTATACACTTACTGCTAAGAATGTAACTTACTTACAGTACTTATTGTCCCATGAGTTGTTAACTGATTATTTTTGGATAGTTACTTCATAAATATGATTAAGTTTAAAGTTCTCTCTCCTCAATGTAAATAAACATATTTTAAGCTATTTTTGCCTTTCCCAGACCATATTGATTTTAATTTACTGGAATTCTAACATATTTAGTGTTATGTAGAGACTCATTCTTGTAATGTGAACTGGTTTTCTAAGTATTGCCTACTAGTAATCTATACTTCTCTGTGTTCCTTTATTGCCACATACCCTTGAACACATGTTTACTTATAGACAAACTATCTCTGAACTTGTTATTGTCTTTCTTTGATTTTAAGTCTTATCTGCCAGTTTCACTGCTCTTTCGGGATTTTATATTGTATTTCTCTCTAGTTTCTCAAACATTATACATTTTCTTTCCCTGTTATCTTACCATTGATTGCAATGGCCTCTAATCATTAAATAGCAATGATAATTATAGATACATTTCTGTTTTCAATGCTCTTAAATGTTAATCTGTAAAATGTTGTAATATATAAAAAACATTTGACTTCTCCATAATACTTTGAAGGAAAATACGTTGGTAGAGATAAAGATTATCAGAGTAATAGAAATTTCAAATTGTTCCAATTCACTTACAGAATTATATTAACAAATTTGAAACAAGGACATGATTTTTTTTATACTAAGGACATAAAATCTACAATGCATATTTTATGAGCATTCAATATCTCACAATTAAAAACCCATCTTTTACTTACATAGGAATCACATTTATTCATGCATTTTAGTTTTTAATCTTCTTTAATTTTATTCATCATCTGTTTGTTATATGTATATATGGTGTATATGTGTGTATAAACTCTTGTGTATAAATATGTGGAGGCTTACAATAATTCCAGTTATCTTAGATTATCACTCTCCATCAATTTTTGAGACAGAGTCTCTCATTGAAGCTAGAGTATTCCATTTTCACCAAACTATTCCTTTAGAAAGTTCCCAGTACCTGCTTCTCCATGTCATTCCACGGAGTTAACCTGTGTTTATGCCCAGGTTTTACCCACATGCATGTGTTCTGAATCCACATGGGAGCCAGATGAAGACAGACACTAAAAAGAAATCCCACACTAGCTCAGAATTGAGTATAATAAAGGGTTATTTATTTAGGGATAGACTCACAGATTACAGGCCTCTGCTTGAAAGGAGAGCAGCAACCGAATCCCGCAGCCTGAAGCATGCTTTACTTTGGTATTTATAGTATAAGAGACCATGCCCAAGTGGGCGGGTAACTTAAAGGCTACTGGCCGTAGAAATTCCTACAGCAGGTTCCCAATCTTACACAGCAAACAGTTTACCAATGGAACTACCTCTAATAGTCTTATTCATGTATTTGTTTTTCTTTAGGAATGAAGAGATATAACAGACAATGAACTCATAAAATAAGCTTCAGAATACAGTTTTATTGAGTTGTTTGTAGAATTAAGGAAGCCATCTTTCCTCAATCATTTAGTTGTCTTATGTAAAATATAAGACTTAAGTACTCACATCAAAGAATATTTATAGCTATTAGTGAGATATGAATCTCAGCAGATGATGGCACATTGAATAAAATAAACATTTTGTTTCTTCAGTGCATGCCTGTTTTTGATGTTTCTTGAAAATAAAATAATAGTCATATTCTATTTAGAATTTTGTGATACATCTAATAGTTGTTATGTAGTTATAATCATTTAGTGAAATCTCATAATAGTCATTATTGACATATAGTCTACAATAACCTTTACCTTGAATTTTAACCTGTAAGTGAATATATAGAGAGATAAATGAAAAATACATCCAATACAAATGTCTTCTTTTTAAGAGTCCCATGACTTGGATATTTGCTAACACATCTTTTGGACTATGTAGTTTTCTTATCTGAATGGTTATGAGTTTAGACATAACAGAAGAATATAGACAATCAGAAAAAGGTCATATAATACTCTGGCTTTCTACATGTACTCATAAAAATATAATATGATAACTATAGAATAATATAGTATCAGGCACAAAGAAACCTCCTTTTGATGGGTTGGTCAGAGTAGTTCTTATGATTTCCAAAACAATATATATTATCAATGAAGTCCTAGGTTCCTCTGTGTGGTTGAGAGTTGAGGGTAGGTCCCTATTGCTGAAGATACCATACATTTAGGATACACAACTCAGATAATCCAAGCTGGATTCAGCCTTACAACCTCTTTCCTCTGGTATAGCTTACTTGGTTCCAGAAAATACTGTGTAAGATGAGAAGAGTAGAAGACAGTTAAATAGTCCATCCAGCTTCAATACTATGAACCATGACAATCACCAGCATGTTAACATATTAATGGGTGTAATAAGTAATTCTCACATGTCTATGTCAGTCTACAGTTGTCTCATTGAACTTAAGGCCGACTCAGTAGGACAGAAATTATGCCAGGCACTAACTTAGCCAGCTTCTCAGGGGTAGTAAGGTCATGAACTTAGGAAAGAATTTACTACAATCATTTTGATAGATCAATGTTAATTCCATATTGTATTATAAATCTTATCATTATACTCACAGATAAGCATATCTACAAGCCCTCATCAAAGAATCTTCTCATAGCAAATGGAAGTCATTGCAAAAAACCACACTGGACACAATGCAGAGATCATGGGGAGCACAGTCCCAAAGGATATGCCAACATCACAGCTCCTGCATCTGTGGCATAGTGAACATCTAGGAAGAAGGGCCATAGAGATTGTAAAAGCCAGACTATCAGAGACTCTTCTGCGATGCACTCTTTCCTTAAAATCCTGCATAAATAGTACTAGAAATATGGCAGTATCAGTAGACATGCTCACATTAGTGGAAGGGGGGAATATCTCATGCAGTCTTACCCCTAGATGAAGAACTGTAGGCAACCAATTAGCCTCCTTCAGGGTTAAGCCTCCTTATTGGTTTTCCAATGCAGAGTGGTCAATCTTGAAACCATATACACACAAACACACAAAAGAGAGATTCAGCAAGTGAGATATTTTTACTCATGCACAGACATATATGTAACCAACATAGTAAAATAGAAAGACTATCAGCCTGAAATGGGGAACTAGAGGAAAGAAGTGAAACAATTTTATTGCAAGGGAAAACACTAAACATAAAAAGCAATAAGATAGAATACTTTAAGCCTGAAAGTTTGAGACCTCCAAGGATATAGATTTCTTTCAAAATTTACCTTGCATAATGAGATTGAATGCTATAAAAGAAACTTAACCTTGAAGATAAAATTTCTAGAGTACTCCAATTTATAAGTAATGATAGTTATGTTGCAAAGGTAAAATGGGCAAACATAAAAGCAATATTCATTTATTCAAAGAAATGTACATGAAAATTCCACTTAGCCAATCTAAACTTGGCAATGGACTAAGCAGTGAAATTCAAAAGTACAACACAGACTCAAAATTTAGTTAGAAAAAATTGATTACAATTCCAATATCCACTTTGCTTGTGTGAGGTTTTCTTCGGTAGGTGATGTCTGAAAAGCTGCTTAACTGACAAATGGCTTTGCTTCTGTGCACATTTTCATCAGCTCATGACTCGATCTTTAAAGGTGATCCTTGACAGACTTATACCTGTTAAATTTTATCTTCTAGCACCCAAACCCAGACACACATTTTGCCCAATGACAAGAGTGTTATTTATCTAATTTTGGAGCCATGATATCTGGACAGTTTTTTAAAATTTAATTTATGATAATTATTATATGTTTGTGAATGTACAGTTGGGTGTGCTGTGGTATGCATGAGGTAGTTAAAGAGTGCACATTCCAGTTGCTTCTCTCCTTCCACATCATATGTGGCCTCCAGGGATGAACTCAGATTGCCTGTCTTGCACTATAGCTGTATTATGCATTGATCCAACTGACTAGCCCTGAGCAGTCTTTTCTTTGTAAAATTCTGATGGTGGCATTAATTGTGGGAATTATTGTATCTCTATTTACTGTTGTAAAGGGAGGGCTGCTTGTTGGTTCCCGGCCGCTCAGCCGTGAAATAATCACACAGAAACTGTATTATTTAAATCACTGCTTGGCCCATTAGCTCTAGTTTCTTATTGGCTAACTCTTACATCTTAATTTAACCCATCTCCATTAATCTGTGTATTGCCAGGTGGCAGTGGCTTACTGGGAAAGTTTCGGCATGTCTGTATCTGATGGCACTCCACGGCTTCTCTCTGACTCTGCCTCCTTCCTTCCAGCTTTCAGTTTGGTTTTCCCTGCCTTCCTAAGTTTTGCCCTGCTATAGGTCCAAAGCAGTTTCTTTATTCATTAATTGTAATTGCATCATACAGAGGGTTATCCCACATCAATTTACATATTGTCAACCTGTCAATATGGGTGCAGTTAATTCCCAGAGTTCCAGATTCTTGAGAAATTGAAGCAACAGAGTCACTTGAGGCCAAGAACTCAAGACTACTCTGAGTGACATAGAACATTATGCTTCAGAAAATAAATATATCAGACAATTTTTATTGTCTACATTTATGATATATATATTTCTCCAGAGATACATATAGTATTAATATCATACTAATATAAGAAGAAAAAACAAATCAGTAATATAAGAAGAAACAACAAATTGGTAATCCACATTAAAAACTCCAAATTTTACCACATGTGAACATAAGCTCCGAGACCAGAAAATTCAAGCCTGGAATTTATCCAAGTGTGTGCACTAGAATATGAGGCAGTTACAGACTGTACATTACAGTTGTTTCTCTCCTTCCACACCATATGTGTCCTCCAGGGATGAATTCAGGCTACCTGTGTACAAATGTGCGAAATATTCATAGAAGCCTTATTTAAGTCACTTAAAGTCAGCCAGGCAGTGGTGGCACATGCCTTTAATCCCAGCACTCGGGAGGCAGAGGCAGGCAGATCTCTGTGAGTTTGAGGTCAGTCTGGTGTAAATAGCGAGTTCCAGGACAGCCAGGACTGCTTCACAGAGAAACCTTGTCTCAAAAAACCAAAGCAAGCAAGCAAACAAACAAACAAACAAATACCCGGCCATAGTTGTTAAACTTCCAAATGCTAGTGAACATGAGAATGGATCTGTAACAGTTGTATGTTTATATAAGGCAATCACAACACATGTTCTCCTCAGAAAGCTTGTATAGCTTCCCCATTATAACGAGGGAAGAAGTTAGATGACTGTATTCTGAAAAGTTCTATTACTGCGATCCTCAAGAGAGAACCAACTAAGGTGAAGGCGGGCATAGTGGTGCTTTCTACCACATTGCTTGTTCTGATAGTAAAGCATACATCTGATAGATATGCATTTTATGCACGCCATATCCCAATAAAATATAAGTTAAAAATACATCAACTGTGGGAAAGAGTTTCCTGATTTGGGGTGGGGGGTGGTCAGAGGATGACAGAATAGAATGGAGAACAGTTCTCTCATTGACTTAATTCTTTGTCCCTGGCTGGCTTGCTAAATTCAGTGTATCAGCACTGGGGACTTGCCAGCTCAGATTTTGGATCCTCAGAGGCTCACAAACTTCCTGCGTGGGCTCCTCCTGCTCGGCGGCGGTTGAGGATGGATGTATATGGGGACGCAGAATGAAAACAAAAAACCAAAAAACAGAAAAAACCACAACTCCCCTTCAGTTCCACACAGCAGTGCAACAGGAACGGCAGAGAGAAGAGCAAAGCTGTGGGGTGAGCACAAGAGGCCCGCGCTAGTGCCAGCGTTTCAGTTGCCGCCGGCTGGACAGCTCCTGGATGACTTCCGGTCCTGGGGTGGACCAGTGGGGCAGGTAGGGTTCTTGATCCCACAGGGACTGACCTCTGTTCCGCTTGTTAATTGTAGCGGGCACTGAGTCTTAAAGACGAGGAATAAAGCCTCAACTGTCTTGTTTTTTTTTGTTTGAGTTTAAATCGCAAACCTGCAGTAGTGAAGGGAACCTCTCCTAGGGAGAAGCTCCGGAGCGCAGCGCGCAGACTTCTCTGAGGGCCAGCGCGGTGGCTCAGTCCCAGGAGTCACAAACTTGCCAGGATTAGAAGCAAATCAGTTAAACCCACTTCGTGGTCATTGCACTTTTCGAGACATTCGAGCGCATGAAAACTCCTGCGGGTTCCTTGGAAAAAGAGATCATGCCCCCCAGGTCTTTTTCCAACCTCTCTTTGCTCATGGAGGCGAATGAGAGCGAGTTGGTTCCCGAGGTGTGGGAAAAAGATTTCCTGCCTGGCTCAGACGGGACCACCGCGGAGCTGGTGATCCGTTGTGTGATCCCATCCCTCTACCTAATCATCATTACGGTGGGCTTGCTGGGCAACATCATGCTGGTGAAGATATTCCTCACCAACAGCGCCATGAGGAGCGTCCCCAACATCTTCATCTCTAACCTGGCGGCTGGGGACCTGCTGCTGCTGCTGACCTGCGTTCCAGTGGATGCCTCCCGCTACTTTTTTGATGAGTGGGTGTTCGGCAAGCTGGGCTGTAAACTCATCCCCGCCATCCAACTCACCTCGGTGGGGGTTTCTGTGTTCACGCTCACCGCCCTCAGCGCTGACAGGTAAGAATATAGGTAGCAAGGGGATAAACTGGAATAGTGATGGGCAGGGGCAGGGGCCCAGGATGGTTGGGAATCGGAATGTTCCATCCAAGGAATAAATGTTAAGATAGGTTGGGGTTGGAGATGGGGAAAGGAAAGCGTATGTATGTAATGGAAGCTTAGTAAATCGAGTTAAAAGCGTAATGAGAAGCGAAGTTTAAAAACATATACAAACTATTTAAATACCAGTTAAAATTTCACTAATCTTAAACTCGCACACGCTCGTGCTTACATTCTCCCACACACTTTGGAAGCATTACTATGAACTTCATAGAAGATCTACAGCATAAACGAGTTAAAGTTTAGTTGTCGTCTGGATTTTTTTAAAAATTTATTTCTCCGTGTGTCTAAACTTGAGCAAGCTCTTTCCTGATTCAGTAGAGTGATATTCTGGCCTGTTAGAACACTAGGTTTAACTTGAGGAAACTGATCCGTTTAGCCTGTGCACCATTTACAATGTGAAGTAAATATTATTTGTCTAAGTGAAAACAGAATTATAAGTGTTTTTCAAAAATAGGCTCTCATATCTTCTTGTGTGAAAACCTTAAGTTCTTTCAGTTCTTGTTGAAATCAAGTGATCCCCTCCCCCATAATGCTAATTTTTATTGTCTTAAAACAATGCTATAGGCACAGCCTTCATTATCAAATCTGTTTTCACACACTCTAGCAGTGTAAGCATCTATTGTTCTACTTGGCAGACCAGTTGGTCAACTTTGTCATTTTCCATGTGTGGATCCTGAAGCTCAGAGAACATAAGTCCTCCTGTGATTTCTGGGAGAAAAATCCAGGCTTACTGAACAAAGGCTGGGACTGTTATGCTGGGCTGTCTGCATCAGACTTTCAGGTCTTTTATGTAGGCGGGAATGTCTAGATGGTTGTCTGGGGGCAGTGTTTGTAATTAGGAGCTGTGGTCTCTTTCTCTTGGGAATGAAGGACAGACTGAAGTTATTTAGCTAAACAATTTAACTTGGCTATAAGAATGGTATTTGCTATCCTTATTAACTTGCATATTGAATTATTAATGATTCAGGATCTGAGATTCTGGGGCTTGGATATACTTTATACTAATTTGGAATAAAAGAATTAATATATATTGGAAGTAAGACAATATTCAGTGGAGAATCTTTCTGATGCTGTTGTCAAGTAGATACTCAGTTTATACTGCATACTATTTCAAATTACTACTGAAAAAGTGATTAAAATTTTAAATAATTTACGAACATTATTTTGTCTTTTTGGCACCAGTTCTTTTCAAAGTTTTTTTTTGAACTTCAGGCTAAAATTGACATTTGCGTTTGGCTGCTCTTCTTTGGGTGACTTATCTCAATCAGACTGTTAAAGAAACAAACTTAATTAGAACAAAATACAATGATTAGCCATCACAATAGGTGAACCTGATGCAAAACATTTATTTTTAAAGTATGACATTAATAGCAATACTCATGGCTTAAGTTTATTTCACACACAAGTTTTCCAATCTCTTATCATAGAAACAAGTAAGTTTGCCCTGATCAGAGGCAGAAGACTGAAGATTCTCCTGCATTTAGGACATTCTGGGGGCATCCTGTACATGCCACAGCAATTATAAAGGCAAAGACTGGTGCATTGCCTCTTTTGGACCATTGAGTACCCTGTATGTTTTCAATTTGGAAATATCAACAAAGCTTAAATAAAAATGTCAATAACATGACAAGCATAAAAAGGGAGGAAAACAAGTGTAGGGGAAATGAAATAAAAAATATAGGATGACCCATACTTTCACAAAAAGTGATTAACTTTTTTGAGAACTTTCTAGTCGTCATCCAAATGAAAAGTTTCCTTTTATAGTAAGAACCCAGCTGTAATTTTTTTTACAGAGCCATAGTTACAGAATGAGCTGCTATTTCTGCACCTAATTTATTACATTTGTATTAAATAAAGCGTGTTATACTACATGTGACTGTAGTAAATTATGTCTTTTGCTCAATTGATTTCAATCACTGCTAGATCACTGCCATTTTCCTTCTCATTAGAAGTAGCATCATTGACTTAAAATGCACTGTGTTATTCTTGAATATCAATACTGTTTTCACAATTCAGTTATAGCTGTGTGATTATCTGTTTACTTGTGACACACAGGGTAAGTAAGATGGGAATGTGCCAGCCTGTATTTTATGGCATCTGGGTCCTCATGGCAGCCCTTTAAAACACAGATCTTACCTGGAGAAGGATGACAAAATACCACAAAACTGATGCTCCTAAGGCAGTGTTTACCTAATATGAAATCAAGACTATTACCTTCTGAGAAAGCATCTGACTTTCTAAATACTGGACTTTTGCTGTTCCCAGAAATCCACTGTGCATGTGAACTCACTGCCCTGGAAAGCTTGCAGGAAGTCTGAGGCAATGATGCCCACTGTTAATTGTTTCTAAGCATGATCTATGTGCAGACTTGAAAAATATTAGTAAAGTAAAGGCAAAATCTCTCAATGCACGTCCTAGGGACTCTGTCACTCAATCTTTGTACAAACTTAATTTGTCCTTCTTGTGCCACCCCACTTCTCTAGATGATTCTGAAGTTTGATGCACACTGAACATTACTAAACAGTCTCCATTGTACACTTCTTGTCCCAACCCACTATTTCACAGCTCCACTTACTACGATTGATTTTTCATTAATGAAATCTTTACTACTCAGATAGCCATTTACTGAGAACACACTGTGTGCTCTGGACATTTTACCGTGTACTAGTGAAACATCAATGAGCAATAGCCTTTCTTCTGTTAATCTATGGTTCACACCTGAACTTCTTGTTGGCATCCTTCCTGCATGGTAAGCTTCAATAACATAAAAGACAGTAGCTTAACTAGACGTACTCAAAGAAACAAAGATTTTTGAGATGTTCTAATGACTTTTGCAACATGAAAAAAAGATCTAATTTTTTTATTTGATATTATGATTAAAGTCAATTTTATATTTACATTAAATTTATACTGCATGGAGATATCATAAATGAGATTAATGTTGATGAAGAAATCTATTCATTGATGTTTAATATATGGATGATGATTATATTCTCTATGGCTGTCTATTGATTGTTTATTCTTTAATTCAGTTTTCAATTAGGAATAGCTCTCTGAGACTATTTATAAGGGATAATGTAACATTTTACACATATCTGCTATATTGCTGATTTTAATTAAATAGGTTTTATGCCAAGGGACATCTTTCTCATGTTTTATGTAAATATTTGAAGAAAGCATGATAAAGCATGCCCACTTTAATATGAATTAGAGGACTTTATTTATCACTTTATGTTTTTCCAAAGATATACTTGCAGCATTAATATTTTTCAGAGCTGTATTCATAGCTCAGTAGTATAGTGTTTGCTTTGAATGCATGATGCCTGAGTTCATTCCCTTGTACTCCCTCCTCCCTCCCCCACAAAACGAACAAACAAAAAACAAGCAAACACTCATTTACAGTTGTAAGATATGTTACAGTTCTGACAGCTTTTGTAATCTGTTGTTTTTTCTAGTGTAATTCTTCATTTATAGAATTTATGCTATTGTCTTTTCATTCAGTTGTGTATTATTTAGAGACTTCCTGAGATTTATTTCTTGCAGAAGGTGACAAGAATTATCCCTGCTGAGAAGGTCATCCTCATCTTTACCATACTCTCCAGCTAGGTTTATTTTTTTAAATGAATTTTGGCTGATTGCTAATAATTTTACCACAATGAACAGTTTATATATTTTATTTCCACTTAAGTTTCTAGATCTGAAGTGCATATTATAATCGGAAGGTTTGTGTCATCCTAAAATTCATAAACTGAAATCTTTTTGCACAAAACAATGGTCGCATGTACTAGAAACTTTAGGTGGTGAATAGGTCTTTAGAGTAGGGTCATTGTAAAAACAACTCCAGAACGACACAGTAGAAGACACAGTTTATGTTCTCTAAGTGAAGGCACAGTGAAACTACTAACTATGGGTAGAAAGAAAAGCGTTGGTGGGAATAAACTGCCAGGTTGCCTTGGAGAATAGATGCTAGCAGCTGGTCAGGAAGCGGGTCAGTTCTATATGGCAGTCATCAGGGTGGGGTGCGTGAACTGAGCAGGCTGTCTCAGAATATGAGTCCTTTTCCACCTGTCACAACTACACATGGCCACTAAGATCCAAAAGGGGAGAGGGTAGGCTTCTATATGGTCTAACAAAATAAAATAGGCCTATAAAACACAATACTCTTCAATGGTCAGTTTTTTCAATTGTACCTTGGAGAAAAATCCAACTCTGGACTAGTATCTGAGGTTTATTGATTAGGAAAACGTTTAAGTAAAAATGTGGAAAGTCCCAAACTCTGAAGTTATGAGACAAGAATCAAGGTAGAATTTAACTGCATTCCTTTGTAGACCTTTCATAACTCAGTTATTTCCCTTAGATATCAATTATAATGACAGAATGGAAATGAACACATTTATATAAAAATAGAATAGCTTATCAAATTCATTGAAAAATGATACATGTACTGGGCATTGATTGAAGAGAAAATCATTATGAAAGAGTCAATCATCACTGCTTAGAAGATTCCACTTTAAAATATTTTTCCTTTCTGTGCTCTGTGCCAAGAAGGCCTAGAATGAATTGGAGACACTGAGATGCCACGGAGTTTGTATCTTTCATACATTAGAAAGCAGCTAGGATAAAACAAAGTATTGTACCTCTACTTCAAGAGAAATTTATTTCCCTCTCTCCCCTCCTTCTCTTTCTCCTTCCCTTCTTTCTCTTTTCTTTCTTTTATGCTACATTCCCTCCCTTCTTCCTTTCCTCCTAGAGAGTAACTTAAGTCTCTTGTCCTAGGTACAGAGCTATCGTGAACCCCATGGACATGCAAACTTCTGGCGTGGTGCTGTGGACCAGTGTGAAGGCTGTGGGCATCTGGGTTGTCTCTGTGTTGTTGGCAGTTCCAGAAGCTGTGTTTTCGGAAGTAGCACGAATTGGTAGCTTGGATAACAGCAGTTTCACAGCGTGCATACCTTACCCACAAACAGATGAGCTGCACCCAAAGATTCACTCAGTGCTCATTTTTCTTGTCTATTTCCTCATACCACTCGTTATTATAAGTATTTATTATTATCATATTGCAAAGACTTTAATTAAAAGTGCACACAATCTTCCAGGAGAATACAATGAACATACCAAAAAGCAGGTAAGCTGGGTCAGGATCTGTGTGTGTGTGTGTGTGTGTGTGTGTGTGTGTGTGTGTGTGTGTGTGTGTGTATGGGTGTGTTATTTTATGAGTTGTTAATCCCATGAAATATAAAGACAGCCTATGGGCTTTCACTTGCCTTACCCAAAGGATTCTTGGGAAATTTCTTGTATATGTTTGTGTCACATATAAATGGAATCTACCTGGATCCCATTTATCAGATATCTGAGCCTCCGACAAGAATTGGAATGTTATCAGTAGAAACTAATGTGCCTGTGCTTGGTGACAGTTACGTTGGTAAAGAGCTTGCTTACCTTGCAGTGTGAGGACTGAATTCAGATCCCCTGAAGCCATGTAAAAATGTCAGGCATGGGCCATAACTAACAGCAAGAGGGCGAAATGTGAAGACAGGAAATTCCCTGGAGCTTGCTGGCCAGTTAGTCTATTATCTGTGCAAAAGGTTCAGTGAGAGAACCAGCCCCCCAAAACAAAGTAGAGAGCGATTGTGGAATACACGGCCAGCTTCTGGCTTTTACACACAAGTACATATGCACACACGTATTCACATGCACATTTAATGGGCCAGAGCATGTTACAGGGAGGCAGTGGCTGCTTGTTGCCAATTTGAAGACAAACTTAATCTGAGATAGCTAGAGTTGGTGGTAGATGTAGGTGGACTGAGAGAATGGAGCCTTGAGTCACCAGTCAGCAGCAGGAGCTGGCAGAGGTTTGCATGGGGCAGGGCAGCCTTCATTCATTATCAACGTGAAGAGTCGACATTCATTTTAGAGATTCAGGTATTGAACCAATGTTTCAAACAAATGAATCATTCACTATCTAAGTATCTGGAACCATGGAGGCAAAAAAAAAAAAATCTATGCAAGAGGTTCATTGTGTCCTTTACTTTATATAACTAGACATATATATATGTATATATATGTATATATAATCTAACTAGTTCTGTAATCTCACAATTAGATGCTTGAGTTTTGATTTTTGATTTTCTTTAAGTTGAATTCTTCGAATAACCCCCCTTTTTTCTTATGCTGCTAGTTCTGCCTTATTTTTGTAAATTTCCCTTTGGAGATTTATAAACCATGATTGGGTATTCATACTTCCTAAAACAGTTGCATTGTCTAACTTAGGGCACCAAGATGCAACAGTAGGACCACTGCATTCTGTTTCTCAGTGTCAGCTATGGATGCTTCAGCTTTCAGATTTTCCTTTCCTTTCTTAAATATTCTAGCTGCTGACCAATGTCTCCATCTCAGAAAACGTGAAGACTGTTGTTAGTGTCTTCTGATAGCCTATGTCCCTACTCACACTGTTATACAAAATATTTAAGCAAATTGGGAAATAAGATCTAAATTTTGTACTCTGTATTTTATAGAAGAATTCTTAAGTTAAAATATTAAATGTCTGACTTTGAATTCTATTTATTACAAACCTGAAGTTTCTTTGACAAACAGTAAGCATAGCATAAATTTTATGAAAAAAACCCTAAAATATAATCCAGTTTAATAATATTAGTAGGGTTGATAGTTACATCATAAGTTTAAAAATCATTTTATCTATCTATCTATCTATCTATCTATCTATCTATCTATTATCTATATCATCTATCTATCTGTCTTATGTCTGTCTATCATCTATATCCATCCATCTGTGTATCTATCATTTATCCATCCTCTATTTATATGTGTGGGCATACTTATACATCCATCCCATGATGAGTGTATGAACATTTGAGGACCACCTCCTGGAGTTATTTCTCTTTTTCTACCATCTGGGCCCTGAGTATCGAGCTCAGTTCATTAGGTTTAGCATCATATGGATTTAGCCACTGAGCCACCTCTCCAGTTCCAGAAAATTTTGTTTATTATCTGAGTCAGGGGCCTAAATCTCAATGTTTACTTACTTGTTTTTTTTATTATCTACTTGTATGTGTGTGTGTGTGTGTGTGTGTGTGTGTGTGTGTGTATGAGAGAGAGAGAAGAAATAGTGAGAACTATAAGAAAAATAGTCAAGTTCTGTTTTAATAAGTCATTTTTTTCTAGTTTAAAATACCGTGATACTTAGAAAATATATGCACTTGTGTGTATTCTATGCTTAATCAATTTAGTATATTTATTATAAACAAAATAATTTACATTTTTACTATCATGGCTCTTCCCTAAGTAAAAGGATAATACCTTAAGGAGTTCATTAATATTACTATTTGACATGAAGATTGCCATGCATAATTTATCATCTGATCTTGTAGAATTGCTAAATATTTTTAAAAGAAAATAATGTGGTGAACAAAATAGTCATGGTCCAGCTGTTAGAGCAATCACTTGATGAGGGAAAGAAATAATGTGTGCGTTTGGGTTTCACCATAAGCACTGACTGATAAGGTTCCTTGCTTCTGGGCGGTGAGTTCGGGCTGTGGCGGCCTCTCTTTCCGTTTGACCAATGTGCATCTCTGCTGCTGTTCACAGATGGAGACCCGGAAACGCCTGGCTAAGATTGTGCTCGTTTTCGTGGCCTGCTTTGTCTTCTGCTGGTTTCCCAACCACGTCCTTTACTTGTACAGGTCTTTCAACTACAAGGAAATCGACCCTTCTCTGGGTCACATGATAGTCACCTTAGTGGCCCGGGTTCTGAGTTTCAGCAATTCCTGTGTCAATCCCTTTGCTCTTTACCTGCTCAGCGAAAGCTTCAGGAAGCATTTCAACAGCCAGCTCTGCTGCCGGAGGAAGTCCTATCCCGAGAGGTCAACCAGCTACCTTCTCAGCTCTTCTGCCGTGAGAATGACTTCTCTGAAGAGCAACACAAAGAACATGGTGACCAGTTCTGTCCTGCTAAATGGACATAGTGCAAAGCAGGAGATAGCACTGTGATTGGAGGCCATTCAACTCACTCTTGGAAAATCCCATGCATACCTTGCTATTATTATTGATCAAAACAGAACTAAATAATTTCCACATACATACATTCCCTAGCTGATTCATGACTGACTCAAGTACAAGTCAAATAGTTTTCTCTGAAAAGCATTTTACATTACACCATGTACATCTATATTAAACATATATAACTCACATATATCTTTTGCTAACATTGATTTACAAATTCCCTGGAATTTAAGGCATTGCAATAAGCAACTTGCCATATTTACTTTAAATTCTTTTTATCCTAAATCATAGAGAATATTTCCATACTGAGTCAGTAATTTGGTGAGAGATAATATTCAAACACCTATTATTGATAATAAAAACATCATTCTGATGAGTAAATTTTATTTATAACTAGTGTATATATATGTATATATATTAATTTGAACCCCCTCAAGTGGAGTTTTATCATTATCCATTAATATTTATGGTTCTTTATATAATTATAATTTTTAGCAATGTTTCTAAGTTAAAGATAAAGTATTAGAAAGTATGATAACATTTTTATTATGAATTGTAAGTTGATATATGAATGTGTATATGTAAAAGAGGTAATCTATGCTCCAAATTCCAATACCAATACTCAGACTATTGCATGACCATTTGTGTAAACAGTTAAATTCTTGACAATTTGGCTGCTTCTGTGTAGGTAATATGATTTGTATAATTCTGGTGAATTCTCATTTGCTCTTGTATCTGCCAGCTGACAAGTATATGAGATCTCAGGCACTTTTCTCTGCATGCTATCACAGTTTTCTCTGAATAAACATCTTGAACTTTTTCAACAGATTATAATCATTGTTTTATGAAATCCCAAAAGCTATTTCTTTCACCAACCTATACCAAATGTCTAATTCTTTAGTTTCTTCATGCCAAATTGAATTCTAAATACATCCAGGTGACTTTCTTGGCACATTAAGCTTCCCTTTAAATATTCCTAACCCACACTACTGAGGAAATGAACAAATCATTTGGACACAGCAATTGAAAAATAAATGAAAGCAGATTTCCTATAGCATATGATAATAGGGATGATAATGAACACTAATCAAATGTTTGTTTTTCTAGCTTATTGCCAGAGCTTTAGATGTAATTTTATTTTTTTCTTCTGTATAAACTCTAAAACGAATAAAAGAAGGATCCAATTTTCTAGGTTATGAAGATGCTCAAGTTGTGGGGTATCTTTACTCAAAAGATGACACAATTCACAAATCCAATGAGAATCTCAATACATTGCCAGAAACCTGGTCTTTAGCGTTCATTAACTTCATGAAAAGATCATATGCAAAGTAGGTCTTGTTTTCTTTATTTTGTAGGTTGTGAAATTGAGGCTCAACTATATTTAGTGACTTAGGGGGAAAATAATCCTGCCATGTGGACAACTTGGAATATAAAACCAGATACCTCATCATAAAGTATGTGCTCCACTACTCCACTGCCATTCAGTTGTGACTTTATACAGCTGATCTCAACCTTTAGGCAAGTTTCCCCATGAAGTCACACAGTGCACACAAAGTTTCCATTAATTTTGAGCATCTCAAACATCATTTCAGGCCCATTCACTGCAATTTGTACAGTCATATCCTAAGAATTAAGAATCCTTGGCCAATGTAGAATATATCTTCTTAAGAATATTAAGAAGATAATAGACAAATAAGAAAGATGTTCTTTTAGTTTCATATACATAGAAATAGATGAAATATTACAAAACAGATGCATATATCTTTAATTTAATTATATGACCCTAAATCTAAAAAGAAATGTGCATAAACTGCATTCTTCATAGTTTAGAATTCAAGAGAATACAATTATGATATAATAATCAGATATTTTCTAAGGATGAAAAAAACATTTATTTATGAAACAATTTCAACAAGTTTTCCCTAAACATTTTACTGCAATGTTTTCCTGCACAGGTGACAATGTCATAGTGATGGCAATGCAAATCTCTACCTTCCTTTTACTAGAAAGTGTATTAACAATGGGCATAGTTCTAAATGTATTATTATAATTTGCCTGTATTTAAACTTTAAGCTCTTTTATTTTTATTTTATGTGTATGAGGTTTTCACCTTCATGCACATATGTGCACTGTATGTGTGCTTGGTGCCTGTGGATGTAAGAAGGCACTGAATTCCCAGGAACTGCAGTTATCGATGGTTGTGAGCCACATATGAATGCTAGAAACCAAGACTAGGTCTTTTGCAAGAGAAGCAAGAGATTTTAAAAACTGAACCATTTTTCCATCCCTTCAAATTTCTCTTTTTTGGCTTAGACATGGAGAGTTACTACATTATTATTTATTTTATAATGTGTAGTAAGGAGGCTGCTTGTTGGTTCCTGGCCACTTAGTCCTGAAATAATCAGAAAGTGTATTAAATAAATCACTGTTTGCCCCATTAACTCTAGCTTGTTATTGGCTAATCTCTTACATATTAATTTAACCCATTTCTTGGTGCGGGAGAATTGTCTGTATTCTGTCAATCATGATTTAAATAAACGCTGATTGGCCATTAGCCAGAATGTATAGGTGGGACTACCAGACAGGAAGTAGAGGCGTAGCAAGGAGAATAGGAAAATTCTTCCCAGAATAGGAAATTCTGGGAAGCAGAACCCAAAGTTTTTCTGTACCATTGGGGCATCCATCTTCAGCCTACAGGCCCATAGTATCTAGCAGTCTTTTCCATGAAGCAGGAAATTTCAAAGATAGTTCCACCTATATTGCCAGTTTGTCAGTCATTTTCTTCTGTGTCCTGCAGAATATCTGGCAGACTCTTTCATGATGTAGGAACTCCAAAGGATTGTCTCACCTTTAGGCAAGTTCAACAGTCATTTCTCTGTGGGTCCTGAATGTCCAGTTCAGCAGTTCAGGAAGGAGCAGTTTCTTGCCCAAATGGCTAACCAACTCCATAAGGAGCCTCTTCAATGCCCATCTTCCTCTTGAAGTAGCATGTGCTTCCAGGAGATGTATCTCATTGTCATGAAAAGTCATAAGTTATTAAAACATTTTAAATGCCATATTGTAAAGGTCTCTGAAAGATTTGAAGAATACCTGTCTAACTGAAATATATCTCTATACCTCTAAAAAATCTAACAGGACTACAAGATTGACTCTTACAGTCATCTGTAAGAGTCTATCTGTTAACTTATAGAACCATTTTTTCCATCTCCTCGTTCTCTTTTTTTTTGGCTTAGACATGGAGAGTTACTACATTAGTATATATTTTATAATGTATAATTAAACTATATTCATTATGATGAAGGTGATAATAGATGTTATCTTTATCAAATGGTTGCCAAACAAAACAATACTTTTTTCATTGCATGCCTATAGCCACACTTGAATTATGAGATTATATTCATATCAAAATTAGAGTTGAAATTCTTTCAGTTGTTGGATTTTGTGTGTTTAGTGTATATCTACTTGTTGATGATCCCTGATTTGTGATAGTTAGACATATCTGCTCTCTTTTTCTCCCCTACAATTTTTCTGGTCTACAATTATATACAGTTGATATGCCTTATGTAGAAAATATTTATTAAAATTTGAGATTTTTCTGAATTGGTAATATTACCCGCTGTCTCAATGCTCAGCAATGGCAGCAACTACAGGCTCATATTTCCCAGGGTTAAAGATAATCTATAGTGATAATACTGAATAAAATAAGTTGTATGTGATAAAAATCTCTTTTTTGGGATTATACTATTTTTTTGGCCAATTTACTATTTTTTAGCCAATTTAGGCCAATGTAAGTATTCTTTTTTTTTTTTCTGGTCATAGTGTGCTTTCCTATTACCCAAGTTTTATTTATTTATTTATATTTTTTTTAAAAGAAAAGAAACTATCTTTTTTCATTTTACATATCAATCCCATTTCTTACTCCTTCCCCTCCTCCCATTCCCTCCACCTCCTCAACCATCCACTCTTCAGAAAGGAGTGCTTTGGGGAAGGTCTGAGGCCTTCCCTACTATATCTAGGCTGAGCAAGGTATCTATCCAAAGAGAATGGGTTTCCAAAAAGCCAGTACAAGCAGTGGGGATAAATCCTGGTGCCACAGCCAGTGACCCTGCCGTCTGCCTCAGCCATACAACTGTCACCCTCATTTAGAAAGTTCAGTTTTGTCCTATGCTGGTTACTTCTATGTCTGGCTGTAGTTGGTGAGCTCCCATTAACTCAGTTAAACTGTATTAGTGGGTGTCCCCATCATGGTATTGACCTCTTTGCTCATATTTTTCCTCCTCCCACTCTTCAACTGGACTTTGGGAGCTCAGGTCAGTCCTGTAATGTGCTCCATTACAGGACTCTGCCTCTGTTTCCATCAGTTGCTGGATGAAGGTTCTATGGTGACATTTAAGATATTCATCAATCTGACTACAGGGAAAGGCCAGTTTGGGCACCCTCTCCACTATTGCTTAGGGTCTTAGTTGGGGTCATCCTTGTGGATTCCTGGGAATTTCCCTGGGGCCAGGTTTCTTGCCAACCCCACAGTGGCTCCCTCAATCAGTATATCTCTCTTTCCTTGCTCTCCCTCTCTGTCCCTCCTCCATCTCAACTATCCTGTTCCCTCAAGTTTTCATCCTCTCTCTCCTTCTCCCCTCCTCTTCCCCTCTTTCTCTCTTTTCTCCTCCCAACCCACATGTCCCAATTTTGTCAAGAAATCTTGTTTATTTCCCATTTTCAGGTGGTTCTTTATATGTTTTTCTTAGGGTTCACTTTCTTACTTAGCTTCTCTAAGTTCATGGTCTATAGGTTTGTTATCCTTTGCTTTACAGCTAGTATCCACTTATAAGTGAGTAAAGACCGTGTTCATCTATCTGGGTCTGGGTTATCTCTCTCATGATGTTTTTTTCTAGCTCCATTTATCTGTATGCAAATTTCTAGATGTCATTGTTTTTATACCACTGAGTACTACTTCATTGTGTAAATGTACCACATTTTATTTTTCCATTCTTCGGTTGAGGGGTATCTGGGTTGTTTCCAGGTTCTGGTTATTACAAATAATGTTGCTACAAAAATAGTTGAGCAGATGTCCTTGTAGTATGATTGAGCATCCTTTGGGCATATGCCTAAGAGTGCTATTGCTGGGTATTGAGGTGGGTTAATTCCCAATTTTCTGAGAAACCGCCATACTGATTTCCAGAGTGCTTGTACATTTTTGCATTCCCACCAGCAATGGAGGAATGTTCCCCTTACTCCACATCCTCTCCAGCATAAACTAGCATTGGTGTTTTTATCTTAACCATTTTGACTTGTGTAATATGATATTTTAGAGTCATTTAGATTTGCACTTCCCTGATGTTTAAGGATGTTGAACATTCCCTTAAGTGTCTTTCAGTCATTTGAGATTCTTCTGTTGAGAATTCTCTGTTTAGTTTTGTACCCCATTTTTAACTTGGATTATTTGGAATTTTGATGTCTAATTTCTTGAGTTCTCTATATATTTTGGGGATCAGTCCTCTGTTTGATATGGGGGTTGAAGAAGATATTCCCATTCAGTAGGCTGTCTTTTTGTCTTATTGACTGTGTCCTTTGCTTTACAGAAGCCTCTCAGTTTCACGAGGTCCCCTTTATTTAGTGTTGCTCACAGTGTCTATGATACTGGGGTTATATTTTGGTCTCCTATGCCCATGCATTGAAGGGTACTTCTCACTTTCTCTTCTTTCAGGTTCAAAATGGTTGGATTTATATTGAGATCTTTAATTCATTGGACTTGAGTTTTGTGCATGAGGATAGATATGGGTCTATTTGCATTCTTCTACATATTGGCATCCAATTATTCCAGCACCATTTTTGAAGATGTTTTCTTTTTTTCCATTGAATAATTTAGTTTCTTTGTCAAAAATAGGTGTTCATAGGTGTGTGGATTAATAGCCATGTCTTTGATTTGATTCCGTTGGTCAGCTCGTCTGTTTTTATGCCAATACCAAGTTGTTTTCATTACTGTATCTCTATAATAGAGCTTGATGTCAGGGATGGTAATATGTCCAGAAGTTCCTTTAAATCTAGAGAATCATTAGGTCTTATTACAAAAACCCGTACTCCAGAAAATTGGAAAATGTAAAAGAAATGGACAATTTTCTGAATAGGTACCACATACCTAAATTAAATCAAGATCAGGTGAATAATTTAAATAGACCTGTAACCGAAAAGGAAATAAAAGAAGTCATTAAAAGTCTCCCAACAAAAAAACAAAACAAAACAAACAAACAAAAAAAAACTGGGACCAGATGGTTTTAGTGCAGAATTCTACCAGAACTTCAAAGAGCTAATACCTATACTTCTCAAAATGTCCCACATAGAAACAGAAGGAACATTGTCAAATTCTTTTTATGAGGCTATAGTTACCCTGATACCAAAACCATACAAAGACTCAAGCAAAAGAGAGAATTACAGACCAATCTCACTCATGAACATAGATGCAAAAAAAAAAAACCAGAAAAAAAAATATTCACCATGATCAGTTCGGCTTCATCCCAGAGATGCAGGGATGGGTCAACATACAAAAATCTATTAATGTAATCCACCGTATAAATAAACTGAAAGAATAAAAACATGATATGATCATCTCATTAGGTGCTGAAAAAGCATTTGACAAAATCCAACACCCCTTCATGATAAAGGTCTTAGAGAGATCATGGATACAAGGAACATATGTAATATATTAAAAGCAATATACAGCAAGCTGACAGCCAATGTCAACTCAAAGTGATTCCACTAAAATCAGTAACAAGATAAGACTGTATACTTTCTCCATATCTATTCAACATAGTTCTTGAAGTTCTGGCTAGAGCAATAAGACAACAAAAGGAGATCAAGGGGATTCATATTGGAAAGGAAGAAGCCAAATTTTCGCTATTTGCAGATGCTATGAGAGTATTCATAAGTGGCTCCAAAAACTCGACCAGAGCTCTCCTACAGCTGATAAATATGTTCAGTGATGTGGCAGGATGCAAGACCAACTCAAAAAATCAGTAGCCCTCCTAGATACAAATGATGAAGCCGAGAAAGAAATCAGAGAAACATCACCCTTCACAACAGCCACAAATAACATAAAATATCTTGGGGGTAACACTAACCAAAGAAGTGAAAGACCTGTTCAACAAGAAGTTTAAGTCTTTGAAGAAAGAAATTGAAGAAGATACCAGAAAATGGAAGGATCTCCCATGCTCTTGGATAGGTAGGATCAACATAATAAAAATGGCAATCCAACCAAAAGCAATCTATAGATTCAATGCAATCCCCATCAAAATCCCAACACAATTCTTCACAGACCTTGAAAGAACAGTAATCAACCTCATACAGAAAAACAAAAAACCCAGGATAGCCAAAACAATCACGTACAATGTAAGTAGTGTACATGTTTAATGTAGGTAAGTCTAAACTAGGATGTTTGAGAGAGTAGGTGTATTAAATGTATTTTTTGTAGGTACGAGCTGCATAGTATTGGTTGGCCTACAGTAGTCTATTTAGTTCAGTTTGGCCTTAAACTCACAAAGATTCACTTAGTTCTGCCTCTTGAGTGCTGGTGTTACATACATAAACAACCATGTCTGGCCTTAAATGCATTGTTGATTTGATGTATTCAATGTACAATGGATTTGTCACAGACTTTCTGGGTCACCACCACTTTGTGGGCTAAGGAGCATTTGTGCTTGTTCCTGGATATTTGAATATTTCATAAATCTTTCTAAGGTTGAATGTGCTTCCAAAGTTCATGTGCTGGAGACTTAATCCCATTTCAATAGTGTTAAGAGGCATAATCTTTTAAGAGGTGAGTAAGGAAAGAGGGTTCTGTCTTATAGAATACATTAAAGTCTTAATCATGAGAGTGAGCTCATTCAAACAGGGAGGCCATCTAAACAAAGAACATCAGCTTCCTTCTCTCTCTAGTGCCCACGTGCTCTGATTTGTGACACTTTCTG
>PVIU01016106.1:0-45887 GCA_004026605.1 Ondatra zibethicus | reverse complement strand
GGTGGTGTGGTGTGGCGTGGGGGTGGTGTGGGGTGCATGGGGTGGTGTGGGGTGTGTAGGGGTCAGGTGTGCGGTGCGTGGAGGTGGTGTGGGTGTGTGTGGGGGTGGGGGGATTCACCGCTCCTTTGCCAGGACTTAACTTTGTTTTCAAAGCATTACTCTCACTTGGCTACTGTTGGCTGTGATTAAAAAGCCAACTGATTTTTAACATTCTCCTACCTTTAAGAAACAGAACAGTTGGGCGGTGGTGGCGCACGCCTTTAATCCCAGCACTCAGGAGGCAGAGACAGGTGAGTTCGAGGCCAGCCTGGTCCACAGAGCCAGTTCCAAGACAGCCTCCAGAACTACAGAGAAACCCTGTCTCACAAAAACCAAAATAAAAGAGAAAGAAGGAAAGAAAAAAAAGAAAGAATACAGACAGATGGAAAGCGAAAGCTGCCATGCATGAATGCTGACATGTGGGCGTTCACCATACCCAGAAGCTTCTCTCCCAGCATGCTCAGCTGGTCGGCGTTGAGACCTCTCTTGGTGACAGATGAAAACTGCCAGCTCAGCACCTCGGAGAGCTGGGACCAGCGCGCGCACGGTGGGTTCAGGAAGAAGGAGAGGTTCTAGAAAGAAACACCCAGAAGTTGGGGTCACACGGGAGGCACTGGCCACCAGCACAGGCCCCAGAGCTCAGTGCCAGCTTATGTGAACACCCAGGCTGTCTAGCAGGGGATGAGAAGTCTCAGAGTTAGCACTGTTATAATCTATTTCCTCACTAACTTTACTTTTAACTACAAAACTGATACTTGAGGCAACGTTGTGGCCACACATTGATGTTCCCAGGTGAGATGGAACAGAACGACATCCTGGCTTTTTATTGCCGCTCGCAATTGTTTGGGCCTCTCCGGTTTTTGAGCTTTTGTGATTTTTGTGGGTGGCTCCATTGTTTAAAACGGTGCCAAGCATTGTACTGATGTAGTAGGATGTGCCTAAGCACAAGAAAGCCAGGGGTCCGTTATGGAGAGGATATGGGTGTTGGATAAGTTTCACGCAGGCATGACTTCAGTGGCACTTGGCTAGACAGACTTGGTAAGAAGTCATCAAATACATTAGATAAGGTGCCTTTCAAAAGGAGGGCATTTCAGCTATGTATCGATGGGCTGACGGAAATGCTGTGTCTAGAGGCTGATAGGAGCGGAACTCTAATTCCCCAGGAAGCAATGATTCTGTATTTAACACGAGTTCCTGGCTACTTTAGAGAGCACGAGTATTTCTCTGAATGAGAATCAACAACCAATCGGCAGTCCCTTCGCCCTCTAAGACAAGGGCGTGTTCACTGACAAATGCTTACATTTTAAAACAGGCAACATCAAGAGACTCACTCCACAACCAGATAAATCAGATCACCGGCTGCCTGCGTTCGTGCCCACGGGAGGGAAATCACTGGCCAGTATGTGTGCCTGACTACTTTCCCAAGTCGCTCAAGTCCTTAGTGATGCCACGGGGCCATGGGGAGCAGCTCAGTCTCGGGTGGCTGCTAAAGCAAACGTGTTTTCCGTACCCTGGGTTCCGTCACCAGCATGTTGTACCACAGTATGGAAGCCCAGCCACTGGGGAGCTGGCTGACGTTGGAGATCACCACGACAGGCAAAGAGGTGGTCTGGAAGGGAACAGAGACCTTGTGAGCATTTGGCTCACAGGCAAACACTCAACAGTGCCCATCTCAATCAGAACATCTCTTTTATGAAACTTTAATTAAGGTTCATTCAAGCCTCCAGCTTCCTGAGTCACGAATGTCAACCTAGTATTAGCTGGAAAAGATCACCCTGGGGACAAGAGGGGGGCTCAGCAGTCAAGGGCACTGGTCGCTCTTCCAGAGGACCGAGGTTTGATTCCCATCCCCACATGATGGCTCATGAATGTCTGTAACTTGGGTCCCCAGGGATCTGGTGCCCTCTTCTGGCCTCTGCAGGCACCAGACATACATGGGGTATACAGACTTACATGCAGATAAAACATCCATACACACAGAATTTTTAAAATAATAACTTCTTAAAGGGATCACCCGTTTTTAGCAATTAGGTAAGTTAACTCTGAAATAAAAACCCCGTGGAAGTAAAAATCAAGCGCGTTCTCCCTTGGGAAGCCGTAAATCTTACCTCAAGGTCAATCACCAAGCCAGGCTGGCACAGCTGGGTCTCAAAGCTAAGAGAGTGGAGTTCTTCCGTGACAATGAGAGGCCCCTAGGAAGAGGAAAAGAAGACGGTTTGATCACTGACCCTGCCACTCCCAGAACCCAAACAGGTCGCAGAGACCCTAAAATCAACCGTGGCCCAGAAGACTTCCGAATGCAACAATCTCCCCCAGATTTTAAAGTTCCAAGCTCCTAGGTGTTCTCTCAAAGGTGTTTGCAATTACGGCAAATCTACTTAGAGAGACAAACATCAGTGGGAGGCACTACAGATGGGTTTATCCTCTTGACCTCCAACCATCTGCCTGCCCGTGTGGACCACACAGCTCATGTGGCGGGGGAGGTGAAGGCAGAGAGCGCGTGCCTCTCAAGGGAGAGCCTCTACAGAAAGGACTAACTTGGCGGTCATAAATGCAAGTTGGCTGGGTAGAAAGGGATAGCTTTCAAAGTGCCTTGGAATCACAGAGGGAGCTGCGAGACTTAGGAGGTGACAGAGACAGCTAAGGAGGCTGACTGGAAAGTGGCTATGCTGCACAAACCAGCATTTGCTTCATTGCTTCAGTGACCTCTACTGGTCGTGACGTGGAATGACAGCAAATGGTGTGTGCACCAAGGGCAGGTCCAAACCGAACCAGACACAGGCATTGCGTCTATCCATCCCTCACTTCCCGTTTTCTTTTCTTTCCTTTGCTTTTTTTTTTTTTTTTGAGACACGGTTTCTCTGTGTTGCCATGGCTGTCCTTGCTCTCCCGTCATAGACCAGGCTGGCCTCGAACTCACAGAGATCCATTTGTCTCTGCCTCCTGAACGCTGGGATTAAAGGCACGTGCCACTACGTCCAACCATCTCTCATTTTTCAATCGCCACAAGCATAACTTCTAAGGCTCAGGCTGTAAAAGGGATCTGAGAGAAGGCAATGGTACCATGTAGGAGGCACGGTGGTAGGGAATCCTCCCAACACTGGGTCTTCAGTATCAGCCACTGTGCTGGACAGTTTCATGTCAACCTGGCACAAGTGACAGACATCTGAGAGGAGGGACCCTCACTTGAGAAAATTCTTCCATAAGATCTGGTTGTAGAGAATTTTCTTTATTAATGATTGGGGGGTAGCCCATGGTAGGTGTCATCCCTGGGCTGGTGGGTCCTGGGTGCTATAAGAAAGCAGGCTGACAAAACAATCCTGTACAATAAAAGAACTTCTGGAGGCATCACAATCCCTGACTTCAAACTCTACTACAGAGCTACAGTACTGAAAACAGCCTGGTACTTGCATAGGAACAGACAGGAGGACCAATGGAACCAACTAGAAGACCCGGATATTAATCCACACATCTTTGAACACCTGATCTTTGACAATGAGGCAAAAAATATCAAATGGAAAAAAAGCATATTTAACAAGTGGTGCTGGCATAACTGGATATCAACATGTAGAAGAATGAAAATAGACCCATATCTATCACCATGCACAAAACTCAAGTCCAAATGGATCAAAGACCTCAACATAAAGCCAGCCACACTGAACCTTATAGAAGAGAAAGTGGGAAGTACACTTGAACACATTGGCACAGGAGATCACTTCCTAAACAGAACCCCAGCAGCACAGACACTGAGGGAAACAATTAATAAATGGGACCTTCTGAAACTGAAAAGCTTCTGTAAAGCAAAGGACACGGTCAACAAGACAAAATGACAGCCTACAGAATGGGAAAAGATCTTCATTAACCACATCAGACAGAGGTCTGATCTCCAAAATATACAAAGAACTCAAGAAATTGGACAACAAAAGAACACATAATCCAATAAAAAAATGGAGTAGGGACCTAAACAGAGAGCTCTCAACAGAGGAATCTAAAATGGCTGAAAGACACTTAAGGAAATGTTCAGCATCCTTAGTCATCAGAGAAATGCAAATCAAAACAACTCTGAGATTCCATCTTACACCTGTAAGAATGGGCAAGATCAAAAACACTGATGACAACTTATGCTGGAGAGGTTGTGGGGAAAAGGGAACACTTCTGCATTGCTGGTGGGAATGCAAGCTGGTACAGCTGCTTTGCATGTCAGTGTGGCGATTTCTCAGAAAATTAGGAAACAGCCTTCCTCAAGACTCAGTAATACCACTTTTGGGTATATATCCAAAGGAAGCTCAATCGTGCCACAGGATGTGTGCTCAACTATGTTCATAGCAACATTGTTTGTCATAACCAGAACCTGGAAATAACCTAAATGTCCCTCGATCGAAGAATGGATAAGGAAAATGTGATACATTTACACAATGGAGTACTACACAGCAGAAAAAAAATAAAGAAAGCTTGAATTTTGCAGGAAAATGGATGGAGCTAGAAAACATTATTTTGAGTGAGGTAACCCAGACACAGAAAGACAATTATCACATGTACTCACTCATAGGTGGTTTTTAAACATAAAGCAAAGAAAACCAGCCTACAAAACCACAATCCCAGAGAACTTAGACAACAATGAGGACACTAAGAGAGACCTACAAAGATCTAATCTACATGGGAAGTAGAAAGGAGAAAAAGACAAGATCTCCTGAGTAAATTGAGAGCATAGGGACCTTGGGGGAGGATTGAAGAGGGGAGAGGAGAGGCCGGGAGGGGAGCAGACAAAAATGTAGAGCTCAATAAATATCAATTAAAAAAAAAAGAAAGAAAGCAGGCTGAGCAAGCCACGAGGAGCAAGTCAGTAAGCAGCTCCCCTCCACGGCCTCTGCATCAGCGCCTGCCTCCAGCTTCCTGCTCTGTTTGGGCTCCTGCCCTAGCTTCCTCCAGTGACGGACTGCAGTGTGGACGGGCAAGCCAAATAAACCCTTTCCTCCCCAACTTGCTTCTTGTTCCTGGTGTTTCAGCATGTATGAAACATGTCTCATCATAGTAAACATGACTAAGATAGTCACTTTCCGTCTCTTGCTGCCACTTTTCTGTGTATTCTTAGCTAAATTACGCTAACTACTGGGTCTCCGTTTCTTCGCCCAGATATGAACAATACAAAAGCCCGTCGTGCTCCATTCAGTTGGCTGTCTCTGTGGGTCCGATGAGGCTGTGGGTTACACTGCTTTCTACCCCAAAAGTACAAAGGCAGGAGGGCATTTTCACCAACACCCCAGGTCTAAGGACCTCTGTGATGTGTCCTCTCCAAACACATCAGTCTGGTTAGGAACCCCTCACAGTCCAGGGATGCTCACCTCGTTAGTTCTGTTGCCAGCATTTTTCTGTTCTTTCAGTTGCTATAAAAGAAGAGACCACATGGTTAACTTACACAAATGGCTTAACCAACACAGTTGATATCTTCATTCACAAATCAGTCCCATCAGGACCAGAGAGATGTATGTGACACTATCGGCAGAACAGGAAGGAAAGTGACTCCTCCAGCAGCCCACTGGGATGTGGGCACGCCGATGGAGATGAAGCCCCTGAACTATGGCGCTTCCGTGTGCAATGGTATATCAGCACTGTCAGCAGCTCTTTCAGACTCACGAAGCAGCTTCTTGGCTGTCACAGCAGTCTCCCAGGCTAGGCTCAGTACCTCAGGCCGACATGGTCTCCCAGGCTAGGCTCGGCACCCCAGGCCGACATAGTCTCCCAGACTACGCTTGGCGCCACAGGCCAACATAGTCTCCCAGATCACACTTCAGTCTTTGAAGTTGAAAGGGCTGTTCTGGACACTCTCAGACATCCAAGCTGGACAGAGGCTCTTGCCTCACAGGTAGCTCCCTAGTTAAGAGGTCTGTGGCTCACGAGCTGGGACCCAGTGAAAAGGTGTCACACCAGTGGACTACAGTGATAGTCAGGCTGCTACACACTTGGAAGGTGGGAGCGGTGAGGATGGAACGTGGGAATGGCTTTCTTGAGAGCACTGTGGGAGCCGTGGTGACCGCTCACAGGCAGAGAGAGCAAGTGCTTACGTAATTAATGTGCATGGCAGTTGATGACGTACTTTACTGAGATCAGCAGAGCCCCAAGAGTGCTTCTGGAGAAAGCATGTCAAAAAAAAAAAAAAAAAAACACAGCGAGGAGGCGTGGGACACGGAGAAGGGACCAGGATGCCATGGTAGGGCCCTACACTATGAGAGATCCAAAGGACTGACTGCAGCTTTCAGCCAGCAAACTGCTCTGCCTACCAGGTGCCGGAACTCCGCGGCCAGACTTCCGTTGGTGGACTCTTCCATGTTCATCACTTTTGTGTGCGTGCCCAGGATGTTGAACTTCCGAAATCTGTACAGTGCAAGACACAAAAGCCTTAAAATGCTTCGAACTCGTAGAGGGACAAGAGAGCAAAGTACAAGGAAGGCGTCTCACCTACCCTTTTACTGTGTTTTTCTCATTCACGTCTCTGTAAAAAGAAAACACATGTACATTTGAAATAAGTTTCAATAAATGCGGGTGGCTACACAGACATATAATTAAAAGATAAAATCTGACTGCACAGGCTGCAGGTGGTACTGTAGTTACTCCCTAGCCCGCTGCCCTCCTGCAGTTCACTCAGTAAGTTTATCTTCTTCTGGTGTGGGAGGTCCTTCTGTCTGTGTGTTGCTTTTATTGGTTAATGAATAAAGAAACTGCCTTGGCCTGATAGGGTAGAACTTAGGTAGGCGGGGAAGACAGAACTGAATGCTGGGAGGAAGAAGGGCAGAGTCAGAGAGAAGCCATGGAGCTGCTGGAGATGGACACTGGGAACTTTCCCGGTAAGCACAGCCATGCGGTGATACACAGATTGATAGAAATGCGTTAAATTAAGATGTAAGAGTTAACCAATAAGAAGCTAGAGCTAAGGGGCCAAGCAGTGATTTAATTAATACAGTTTCTGTGTGATTATTTCGGGGCTAAGCTAGACGGGCGGCTGGGAACCAACAAGCTCCCTCCACCAACATTCTTCCTTTAGAACAGGTAAGAAGAGTGAAGGAGGACGAGAGAAGATGATGTGAAGACTAAGGAAACAAAGCTGTGAGCAGGGGCCATGGCAGGTAGAGGACAGAGGCGGAAGGACATGGGCTGCAGGCCAGCCCGTGCTGAACAGCACAACTGACCTCAAAGAATACAAAATATACAGAAAGTAACAAAGTAATAAATATTCTGTGCCTGCGGGCCGCCTGTCCTTCTGGTCTTCTGGTCACTCTTTCCCTTCCCACTCCTGTCAGTGAGGCCAAGGGACACCGAATGGCTGCAGTCTGCTACTAGTCCTAAACCACTGCACCTAAACAGGTGTGAGTGCAGTAAACCACTGTGCATCGTGCACCCCTGTGTGTCAGTAAACCACCGTGCACCCGTATCAGTGAACCACTGTGCACCATGCGCCCCTGTGTCAGTAAACCACTGTGCACCATGCACCATGTGTGTCAGTAAACCACTGGGCACTGTGCACCCCTGTGTGTCAGTAAACCACTGTGCACCCCTGTGTGTGTCAGTAAACCACTGGGCACTGTGCACCCGTGTGTCAGTAAACCACTGTGCACCCCTGTGTCAGTAAATCACTGTGCACCCGTGTCAGTAAACCACTGTGCACCGTGCACCCCTGTGTGTCAGTAAACCACTGTGCACCCCTGTGTCAGTAAATCACTGTGCACCCCTGTGTCAGTAAACCACTGTGCACCCCTGTGTCAGTAAAGCACTGTGCACCCGTGTGCAGGCACCAGTGAGCCACAGGCGGCAATGCTCCGCAGCCTCAGAAAGCAAGAGGACACTGCAAAGCACTAGTCTTTACCTATTCTCTACTGTCTTGTAACGATCTGAAGAAAATACCAAGGTACTCAACCGCCTGGGGAAGTGGACAGTTTAAGTTTTAAGCCTGAAGTAAAAAAATTTTCCCCCTTCTTTCTTTCAGTGCTGGCAACTCAACTCAGGGTCTTCACAGCTGACTTTGAAGTCAGACTATGGAAGATTTCCATATGAATATAAATCCAGTGGATCCTGTCATGCTGTGCTTCGCTACCGAAAGCAGGCACTAAAGGCTTGGTGTCCAGGGCAATGATGCTGAATGGCTAGGTTCTGAAGAGAGGGGGTTAGGTCACCAGACCCTTGAAGACCAGTGTTTGCACTGCAGGACAGGGTTAGACTCTGCAAGGACAAGTGACTTTCCCAACTAGCTCTTGCTAATTCTGCCATGTGACACCACGCATGAGGCCCCTGTCAGTTCCCTGCCACCGGATCTTGAGTCTCCTAGCCTCCAGAAATATGAGATAAAAAATTCCTTTTTTTTGTGGTTTTTCGAGATAGGGATTTTCTGTGTAATAATCCTAGCTGCCCTGCAACTAGCTCTCATAGATCAGGCTGGCCTCAAACTCACAGAGATCCACCTGCCTCTGCCTCCCGAGTGCTGGGATTAAAGGCGTGCGCCACCACTGCCCAGCTATAAGCTTCATTTCTTTCTTTTTTTTATGTTTTCTTTTTTTATTATGTATATAGTATTCTGCCTGCATGTACAACTGCAGGCCAGAAGAGGGCATCAGATCTCATTACAGATGGTTGTGAGCCACCATGTGGTTGCTGGTAATTGAACTCAGGACCTTTGGAAGAGCAGTCAGTGATCTTAACCTCTGAGCCATCTCTCCAGCCCCCCCTTTTCTATATTTGTTTTTATTTTATGTACACTGGCAGTTTGCCTGCATGTATCTCTGTGTGAGGGTGTCAGATCTTGGAGTTAAAGACAGTTGTTAGCTGCCATGTGGGTGCTGGGAATTGAACCTAGGACCTCTGGAAGAGCAGTCAGTACTCTTAACCACTTAGCCATCCCTCCAGCCCCCGCTTCATTTCTTTATAAAGTACCCGGTTCAAGAATTTTGTTATAGCAACACAAAATGGACGAAGATAGTCATGTTCTCGCCAAACAGTATAGATCAGTAATAAATGTATGTGCAGCTCACTCACAAAAGTTCACCACTCTTTCTATCTCGACTAGAGATAGAAAGGATTTTTAGGACTAAAATATCTACAAAAGGAACCTATTTCCTCCTCTGTGTAGAAAATTCTTTGTGATACAGAGCTGCCACGTGAAGTTTCAGAAGAAAAAGCAGAGCTGGAATAAACAGAAAAGACAAGGGACACACAAGGAGGAGAACTAAGCTCCAGTGGATTGCATGACGGGCTTCAGGAAGTAGCCCAGCATCTCAGGGCACCTGGACTAACGTCTAGCAACACAAGGGCAGGCTGTGGTGCAGTGTACATCCTGAGAGAACCTCCACAGGTCTGGATGCTTGCAACCATGAAGAAAAGTCAGAGCAATGAAGATGAACCCAGTAATTCCAGCTGAGACCCAGACAGGTAAGGAGGCCACGCCAGGACAGCCAGTCCTACTCCATGAGACCCAGACAGGAGGGAGGCCATGCCAGGATTGTGAGCAATAGTACGCTTTGAGGTTTCAAGCCACTGAATTTTGGGGATGTTTTGCTACCAAAGACGATGACAGGGAAGGCGAAGATACAGAGTACCATGAAGAATACTCGTAACAGGGTGGGAAGAGACAGAAAGCCAAAGAAAGCTGCTCTGAATCATGACAAATCATTCTGAAATGAGCTGAGCCGGCACATGACACAGTCTGACAAGAGAGTAGGTGTCTGGGGTGGGGAGACTGTTTCTCCAATGTAAGTGGTGTGGCTAGGTCAGTGCTAACTGAGATGCAGGGCCCGAGGGAACACAGGACATAAGAGATCCTGCCCATGGCTGGGTCCCCAGCACGGCCCTAGCGACACAAATGAGTGCAGCAGGCTCCATAGCAACCTCGCCCCAGCCCGGACGTCTCTCACATGACCCAGAAACAACCGCCCAACTGGCTGCAGATCACAGCCTGGACCGCGGGTGTGTACTGGACTAAAGGCCTCTTCTCTGGGGCTGGCCCAATAGGTGAGGTGTGCAAAGTCCAACGGCTATAGACCTGATGACGGCAGTCTCCTCGCCTCTGTTCTTCTGTTTACTCTAGGCTACAAAGCACCTGCTCCAGGCAACGCTCTCAGCCCTCAGAAGAGGAGCCAGTGATTTCAGTCTGCCAGGATGCCCCGATGGCCCTGGGGCAGCCCACCAGCCGTCTTGCCCTTCTGACCAGTCTCAGGACCTGTGGTCCAGCCCTAGGTCCTGGGAAGAATTTCCAGTCGGCTTATTTGATGGAGAGGTTAATAAAACCAACATTTTAAATAGTATCTTAGATGAGATTAAAGAAATCTTACTTATCAAATGAGACTTTCACTTTCAAGTTATAATTCAGCTCTTGCAATTTCACCAACAGTCTGGAAAGAAAAACAATAGTCATTACCTTAAAAAAAAACCTGTTGACTAAAATTTATTTATTATGCAAAATTCCCCAGATATAAACATTTGTACAGACTGCTCTCTTCACTTTTAGGTTAGGGTCATTACAATGAGCTGGAACAACATTCTAACACTAACGGGCCACAGCGCTGACTTTACATTCTAACCAGAAGTTACAGAAAGCAATGCGTTTGTAGAGAACCCCGCCAACGCGGGTCTCACCAAAATTCCCACTCTTGGTCAATACTATATGGGCAAAAACCGAATACCCCACTCTTAACAAAACTTGTATTTAATTTCCTGTGCTAGCGGGAGAAAATACAAAGCACCACCAAGAAATGAAATTCCAACTACTACCCTAGTCAGAAAAAAGCAGCGTGGCACCCGATCACTGACCGTGTAGAAAGAGGGAGTGGACTAAGACCCTGCTCTGATAGCTAGACACCACAGCAGCTGGGGTGGGGGTGGGATGAGGGGATGGGACGGACTTGCAGCCTCTAATTAGGAGCAGGTGACGGGGCTTCCTCTTTCTTGTCGGTTGTGAGTTCTAGGTTTCCCTGGTGCTTAACTGCCTGCCGGAGAAACAGCGCCCGTGCAGCCACAGACGCCCCTGGAGGAGACAAGCCCTGTGCTGCAGGGCCAGGCTGCTCATCCCCAGGGCAACACTTGCTGAATGCAGCCCACTCCCCAGAATACACCAAAGCATATGCAGAACAGAAGCAGGCTACATAAATATAACCCTGGTTTTAACCATTGAAATTGTTAAAGCCTATGTGTCTATACGTGAAACACGCACTCACGCCTTTTTATATTTATGGCAAGATTATGGGAAGACAGACACAGGTTGTTCACTGCAGCTGTGCATGGATATTTAGATCACAGGTCGCTGGTCTAGCCTGGTGAAAGCATTCACTCACTGTACAATATCCTTGCCATAGTCCCCCCCACACACACTGTTTCAGTGTCTATCTGGGATTCATACAGCTCCATTATGAGCCTCTGCTCATCAGGGGGAAGGCTTCTGGGAACTGTGTCTGTTATATACATTTCTGAAACTCTAAGTTCCTCTTACTATGAAAACGTACTGTTTTATAATTAGCAAACAACAACAACAACAACGGAAAAACCCAGGCACGTGTGCATATATGGAACTATCCCTTCAGTACCTCAACTTCACAGTGAACTGCACCCCGGTCTTCAATACCAGTGGCCTCTGGGGATGAGTCGGCATACATGGCTGTCGCTCCACCACGAAGGAGCTGTCAATGTCCAGGAAAGTAGGTAAGTCAGAATTGCCATCAAACTTAATGCATTTTTTTCCCAAAGAGGAAATAGATGGAAAAACGGAAAGACTGAAAACATTGGAGCACCCGAAAATATTCTGAGAGTCTGAGAAACTGGACAAGAAAAGCACTGTCTGTTCTAAGTGTGGCGCAGCCTCCAGGCCACTGAGGATGGGGAAAGAGGCCAGGGAGCTGTAGCCTGAGGGACCCATGTGGCTAACAGGTAACCAAACCAACAGCCTGTGTGGGTCTCAGAGGCTGGGTGGAAAGGCTGCGAAAGGCCCCAGGAGATGAGAAGACCCGACATGAAAGCCAGGCATAGGGGAGGCCACAGCACAGGGGGGAAGGGCGGGACATTCTGAGGTCAGACTTGTTGAGCCAGACAGCCTGGCTGAGGGACAAAAGGAGAAAGAGTAAAATTTACTACTCTTTCCCTAGGAAGCCAAAAGAAGGAAGAGGCATCGGCAGAAGCCAGGAACCTTGCACAGCCCACAAACCCTTCCAAACCGATTGGCTTTCTGGAGGAGGCCGGTCCTCCCGGGCTCACCTCTGAATGAGCTGTTGGAAGAGGACGAAGGTGCGGTCTGATAGGACCTGCTTGTTTTTGGTGATCGGGTCCAGGTCATAGGTGAACTTTTGTTCCAACTCCTCCAGCTTTTTGAGCTGCTGCCGAACCTGCTGCAGACTCTCCGCGACGATGGTGAACCTGGGAAGGTACGAGATGAGAGTCTCAGTGAGCCAAGCAGCCTGGCCTGAAGAGACTCACAGAATCCAATCCACACTCAGGAAGAGATGCGGAGGTGGAGGCCTGCAGGAGCCTTCAGCTCAGTTACTTGTAGAGTAAAAACTGCAACAAGGTTCTGAGAGCCGCAGGCCTGGAGGTTTTTTGTCAACTTGCTAGGCTATTGGTTCTAGAAAAGGAACCTCAATTGAAAAGAGCCTCCATCAGACTGCCCTAGGCAAGCCTGTAGGCATTTTCTCAATTAGTGTCTAATGTGAGAGGGCCCACTGTGGGTGGTGCCAGCCCTGGGCAGGTTATCCAGGGGTGAATAAGAAGCTGTCTGGGCAAGCAAAGGGGAGCAATCCAGTAAGCAGCACCCAACTTGCTTCAGTTCCTGCATTTGGGTTCCTGCCTTGACTTCCCTTAGTAACCCTCTCCTTTCTAAGTTGCTTTTAGTCATGTTTTTTTTCTCACAGCAATAAAAACCCTGCCGAAGACAGCTATACAAAGCAAGTCTACTGGGCAGGGCAGGGGCTCCGGGTAATCTCTGACTTCAGAGCAGCTAGGATTTCAAAAGGGCCGAGCACAGAGGACAGACGGGACCAGTCGAGCAGACGCTTCAGGTAACATTGCTTTAAGGATATGCTGATGCCGCAAGGCCTCCTAGAGACACTATGAGGGGGTGGGCTTGTAGCCTAGAAGAGGAGAGGAAAGAAAGGAGAAATGGCACAGGTCGCATCCGCTAACCTGACTAAGGAGGAAGCTAGTGACTACCCTGGAACTTTTCCTTCCTGACAGCCAACTGCTAATGGCGTCCTACTTCTGAGGCAGGCACACAGCGTACTCAGAGAACCAGAGTAGAAAATCTTTGAGAAAACGCCTGCCCCTCACGGAAAATACTGACTTCTCCTGGGGGCTTTCCAACTCGGACCCACATCACCAGTGGGCTCCTCACCGTGACGTGGAAAAGCAAGACAGTGGCTGGGTACTTTGCTGTGGAGAATCTGCCAGGGTCTCCCAGAAGATCCCTTCAAATGGTGACTCACAGAGAAAATGGCAATCTACATACTGAGAGTCAATGCCACGGAAAGAGGTTTTTGTGACCTATGGCAACCACCATGGTCCCCAGATAGCCCAAGGCTGACCAGCTGAGGGCCTAGGAAAGCATCCTCTTCAAGGTACAAGGGTCATACAGGGTTGGGAAACTCTCGTCTACCCATGAGCAACTTAGGATATATACGGACAGTTTACAGGATGAAGACATATGGATGTATGTTAATTTTAACTTTAAAAAAATTGTTCAATCTCAATAACCCCACTAGCCCTCTGGCTCAGGGTGCCTGGTGACTGTTCTCTTCCCCATCCTCAGCAGTTCTCGGAGGCCCTCCTGTTACCATGGTAACAGGCTAGCAGTGAACTGACTGATGGGCTTCTGTTTCTATTCTGTCCTCCAGCCTGCTGCCAGGGTGACCTTTCTAAACAAAGATGCAGAGAGAATGCGGACCCTGTGGGAGAGAGAAGCCTACTTTGCTTTCAAGGGCCAGCATAGCTTTCAAGGGCCAGCCCTTTTCAAGAAAAGGGCTGAGATCTTTCTTCCACGGTCAGTAGTAGCACCTGCTCCGCTGCCCGTGTCCCCTCTCCGGCCATCCAGCGGGGTCATTTGTATACCCTTACTCCTGTGCCCTCCATCATGTGAATCTCTTACTGGAACGAATTCCTCCCCATTTCCCCAATGTACCCTCCACCCTCGGCCAGTGCAAAGCTCTGGATCGGAAAACCCCAATCATCAATCTTTGGGTGTCCCAGTCCCAGAACAGTGTTTACCATCCAGCCACCACTTCACGGGTTATTTAGTGGATGCATGACTGAATGGATGACCCATAAGAAACCATTATTTCGTTTAAGCCTGGAAAATCCCTGAAGATATTTTGCTTTTAATAAGTAGCAGGTCTCCAGTTGGTAAATGGAGTCAGAAATAACTGTGTCATTTGGTTCATGGTACAGTAGTCAGATGATGTATGTCCAAACCAAGCAGATGTGGCTGAACATGTGGCCAAGAGCCTTTCCCAAATGTTCCGGGGGAGGAAGCTGAACTACATCGAAGTCTCCAATGCAATTTTGATGGGGTCCATTCAACTAGCGGCCTAAAGGTGCTCTTTCCTAGTGTCTGGGGTCTGTCCCGCGGCTGCAGCATCATAGTCCAGGCGCAGCTTACCAGCTCTGCAGCTGATCGAGGCAAGCATTGGGCGGTCCCCCGATACAGGCGCTCTGCTGCCTTCGCTTCCAGTCCACCAACTCGTCGTTGATCAGGACGTTCTGCGTGAGCTCGATGGCGTTCAACAGCTCTCGTATTTTGTGAATTATCTCCTAAAGGAGAAGGAAGCCCCAAGCGGGGAATCAATTCACTGGTAACTACTAAACTTCGAAAGATGTTTTAAAGCAAAGCACGTTTCTCTTCATTCTCAGTGGGGCTCACACAGTGGGAGGAGGGGAGGGGCTCCTGCAAGTGGCCTCCATCCACCCCCAAACAAAGATGTAATTAAAGAATGAACTTTCTTTTCCCGTTTAAACCGGAAGCAGTCGCTACCTTTCTCTTATTGTCCAGCATTAGGAACATCTTGTGAAGTAGCAGCTGTTCTTGCTTTTGGTCACTCTTGGCCACGCCATTGGCTTCACTTTCTGTCAAAGAAGGAAGAGGAGGTAGGCATACATGTGCAAAAAGATCAATCCAACTAAAGCAAGAGTCACACGAGTTTACGTAAAATATGATAAAAATGCAAAGTCTGACTCTTGTTTGATGTTAATTGATAATTTGACAGAATCTAGAATCACCTGGAGATAGGCTCCCGGCATGCCCGCACTGGGGACAGATGCTTGTGTTGGGGACAGGTTTCTGGCATGCCTGTGCTGGGGACAGATGCCTGTGTTGGGGACAGGTTCCTGGCATGCCTGCGCTGGGGACAGATGCATGTGTTGGGGACAGGTTCCTGGCATGCCTGCGCTGGGGACAGATGCATGTGTTGAGGACAGATTCCTGGCATGCCTGCACCGGGACAGATGCATGTGTTGGGGACAGATTCCTGGCATGCCTGAGCTGGGGACAGATGCCTGTGTTGGGGACAGGTTCCTGGTATGGCTGTGTTGGGGTCCTGGTATTCCTGTGTTGGGGACAGGCTCCCGGCATGCCTGCACTGGGGACAGATGCGTGTGTTGGGGACAGATTCCAGGCATGCCTGAGCTGGGGACAGGCTCCCGGCATGCCTGCGAGGGATTACAGTGACTGAAAACCCTACCCGGACGGTGGGCAGGGCTAGTCTCTGGGCAGGGACCCTGGACTATACAACGGGAAGAGGGGACCTAAGTGCAGCACCATTTGTCTCTCTCTGCTTCCAGCTTGTAGATGCGATGTGACAGCCGCTTCAAGCTGACGGGCCACCCCACTGTAATGAACTGCACCGTGAACTGAGGGCTAAGAGGAAACCCTTCTCCCTTAAGCTGCTTTCGCTAGAGTATTTTCTCACAGCCATAGGGAAAGATACTAAGACAGTATTTACTGAAAAAAAAAAATGAGAAAAACGTCTCCTAAGTATATAAACAGCTAAGTGCATCCTGCTTAAACTGAGTACCAGTTCTCGGCAACCCACGTGAACTGGAAAATTATAAATTCCCATGTAAAACTGGAAGTCTGCTACTTAAGTCATGGTCCAAGTTTTGCTCAAACGGTTATAACAAAGTGCAAAGCTTTACCTAAGTGTGCACAAAGCACGTCCGTGGCCTTGAGAAGTGGACAAGCAAGAAAGCAGCAGCTGTGGTCCCTTTGCCCCGCATCTTCTCCCCCCACACTAATAATCTGTCCCTACGAGGCAGATGATTACCAGGGCGCCGTGCTCTGAAGCCTGACTGTTTGGAGTCATTTTAGTTTCTGTTATCACTTTAAAAAGGCGACACTAAAACAGGTGACGTTGCTGTCACACGCGAGCAACGCTGCAGAGTTAGGACACAGAAACGCCATTTGGGTACCATTCTACCTTTGCCAACAAAGACTGTGTTCTCCTCCCTTAAAACGTCTGACAAAGGCTGGGGACAATTTTGATTGTCACGACTGAGGGTTGGTGGGTAGTACTATGAGCATTTGGTGATGGAAGCACAGACGCTGCTAAACACAACACAAGGTACGAGACCGTGCTGCAAAGCAAAACATCTGGCCCTTCAGCAGAACTGGGCACTTAAGACACACTGGCCTGGGTCATCAAGGAGCCCAAAGTAGTCAATCAACCAGAAAACATCTGGCAAACGTTCACTGCTGTAGACAGAGAAGAAAATGCAAAAAACACCTGGCATTTGTTCACTACTGTAGACAGGGGAATATGTTAAAAAAAAAAACCCATCTGGCAAATGTTCACTACTGTATACAGGGAAAATATAGCCAGTGAACGCTGTTTTAATTCTTACCTCTATTCTGTGAGGTTTTGCACTTAAAGTCATATTCGTCCTGTAAATCTTCTAGGGTCTTGATTTCATGCTCTATGCACTGCAAATAAAGATATGAATAAGTTTTCTAATACCCTAAAAGATGAGTCGGCCTTGCAGAGCTCTAACCTTTCACACAAAATATTTCCATAATAAGAACATAACACTTCAGAGGGCGGAACAATCTGAGGCTTCCCGCTGAAGAACATGCAAGGGGAGGGGAGCCCTGGTACCCCTTACTGACAGAGCCATCAGATGAGGAAAGAAACAACCAGGAGACTGGCTGTAGCATGGGGACTTGCTGTGTGGAGTGACGCATACTGCAATGCCTGGAAAGCTGATTAGTACACACTGTAGCATGGACTCCTGTCTTCTGGAAACTGACTATATATATTATATACAGAGCATCCTGTCCCCTCTGGTACACTGACTATGACAGTCCCAGTGTGGTTAACAGGGTCCTCTTACTCTGACACAGCTCAGTTGAACAAACTGTATGTTCGTCCTACAAATAAGCCTCGTTTTTCTGAGATCTGGCCACGTGTCTACATATGCTTCCTCTGGATGTCCCCTGACTATTCCCACGTTAAGGCCACATACATCTACTACAGTGGAGCAGTTCCCTAACAGATGGCAGAATGAAGCTGCTGCAAGAATCTGGGGTTCAGAAGGATGCTCCTGTTACCAGACCTCTTGCATACGGAAACTCTCAGTTGGGGGGGCCTTTCCTATGTCCTATGGAGTGGGGTGGACAGGAGGACCTTCAGGCGTTTGTTTCCTGCCTTGGTGCTTTATCTTAAGGTTGCATGAGGACCTCTTATTCTATTCAAGTGTACTGAGATGTATCTGAATGAAATAGGTTTTGTTCCTCTTCCGAGCCCTAGAGTAAATCTGCTGTAGAAGACGCATCACAGGGAGCTCCGTGTAACTCCAGGGACACCCCGTGAGAAATGTGCCTACAAAGGGCTGGTAAGTGCAGCATCCAGCTCACTGGGCAACGAGGGCAAAGTCAACCTTGACCGCATGAGCCACAGGAAGAAAAAGAAGCTCAGGGTTTAGAAGCCCAAGCAGAGGCCATAAGACATGGAGCTGACCAGTTTACTTACTTCTGTTTAGAACTTTAGAACGATTTTTTTTCTTTTCGACTTAGATTAGTTATTATACTAGGTTCACACCTGGAGAAACTGGCACATTGTCCCTTGGAAGTTGTGGAAGAAGGTATGCGTTCACTCAGTACTCACCATGACTTGGTCCTTCACGTTTCTGACTTTGCTGTCCAGTTCCTTCTGTTTATCCAGCATCACCGTGTTCTGAATGTTCCCTTCCTGTGCCTTTAATGGGAAACACGCTGTTAATAGTCATCTTTTTCTGATACATTTACTCACTTGCCTACATTCCAATGCCAGTTCCGTACCTTGTGGCCTGCCTACCTCTAAGACTTACTAGCGGTTCCCCATATATGAATCCAAAACCAAACCAAACCAAACAAAAATCCCTCATTTCTCAAGGCCCTGGAAAATGCTGGCAAGCTACTATAAAAGCTAAAGAAGGGTAGGCATATTCGTGCCAAGGGTTTGTATAAGTTTCTATTAATTCACGTAATTTAATGGAGCATGCAAGCATTACTTCAAGTTTGTCAAATTCTGCACACAGGTTATGCACGTAGTCCATAACTATTATCTTACAACCTTGTGATTCAAAATGTCTCTCTAGGCCAGCAACACCTTCATCTGACCGCTTTCCGGAAATGCAAACACAGGCCCTAATCCAGAGGCTAAAACAGAACCACATCACCTCCATCCTAGTGATTCAGGGGTACACCAAAATTCAAAGGTACCGCCATTCAAGTCCAGCGAAGCTGTTGCTCCACTACAAAATCTACAGTCAATACAGAGCTGGGCTCTTGAGGGAGTCATCAGTCCTGACAGGGGGTTTAGACATCAACACCTGTGTTCATCACCTTGGGTCATACCTAAGCTGGGTCAATGCCAGGCAATACTCTGGACCTAGCTGTGTAGGATAGCACCTGTATCACCGAGATCCTAGCAAACGCTGTGCCCATCAGCTGTGCCCGCATGGCCTTGACAGCCCGGACTCTACCTAGGTTTGACCTCGCACCAGGAAAGCTTGCCCCATGGAAAGGTGTAAGCAAACATATTTCCCCTCGTGCTTCTGGGTCTTCATTATTACCTTTCAAAATATCTTATATTATATCTTTCTAAACTAATAGAAAAACATTAAAATTGCACAAAGTAACGATCACAAGACATTTCAACAGCTTATCAACCACTGGGTAATGCTTTAGTTGGAGCAAGCATATGTAACACTTCTCCAGGGCAGACTGTTGGGCATCACTGTACAGTTGAGTACCACTGGCTTTTCTGGGCTACATAGTAACCGTTAGAACAATTACTCTACAGTGAAGTAGCATCCTAGAGCTGCCCCGTGAAACCTAAGGTCTATAGAACATTTGAAATCTAGTCTTTCATTCTGAGGCGGTCTTTTGTATCCAGAGAAGCCTTGAACTGTAACTGAACATGACCTTGAACTCCTCAGGCACCTGCCCCCGCAAATCCTGAGATTATGGGCGTGCACTAACTACCATGCAACCCCGGAAGTTGATTCTTACATTTAACGTGATTATACAGCTATCTTCACCACATTTAGTGGGAGGTGTACAACTTCCCAGTGCTTCAAGGTACCATCTTCATAACACACATTTCTATCTGAGTTTATTTCTCAGTGTTCCTGTTCCTGCTCATTTATCCACTCATAAGACAGACCCTCTAAGCCATGGTTCATTATGGATGGTTTATACTATGCTACCAGTCTCTCCCATTCACTCTCTGAGTTTCTCAGGCATTCCTTGCTATTAATCTCCGTTCATTTTTCACGAGGATTTCAAAACTGTCATGGACAGCTTTAGAACACATATTACGATTTTCATTAGGATTGCATTAAAATTATTAACTAACTCAGTGAAATCTCATATTTGATGTTCTTAATGTTCATGCTTTTTTGATTTGTTGGGATTTTGGATATTTTAGAACAGCTTCCTACAGACAAGCGTGGCCCTCAACATTCTGTGTGGCCCGGAACGCCTGACCTTCCCCTCTCCCAAGCTGTGGAGTGACAGGTTGCACGCCACCGCAACCACTTCAATTACTGAGCTTGTGTTTTTGTCCTAACTGCATTGGCCAACGCCACCAACACGGCACGAACGCACAGAGGAAGTACCAGTCACCCGCGCCATGTGTTGCTGACATACTGGAAATGTTTAGTGAACTATTGTCCTTAGGACATGACATGAGGAAGAGACTACATTTTAGTTCATCAATGGAAAGCCGTCAGCTCTTATTTGTAAGATGTTTTCTCATCCATGGGCTCAGGACTTTATCAGAACTCTCTAGAATTTTTGCAGAGAAGTCAAGGCTTTTTCTTCTTGTATCTTGTAAGACAGAGAATTACACTAATCGATTTCCCAGATAGTCTACCTTTGCAACTGCTAATAAACCCTACTTATTGTGATATATACTTTCTATAGTTCAGCACTTAATTCAGTTCCATGCCCTTTTACTTAGGGTTTTTGTACGGCTATCACAGAGACATCCATAAGCAAATCTGGTCTGTGACTGTTTTCTGCCCTGGTTTTTATCAAGCTCCACAGAAAGTTATGTTGTTGTTGTTTTGTTTTGTTTTCCCCATTTCAGCAGAAGTTTGAGACATCTGACTACTAGCAGTTTCAGAAGTTCATGAAAAGGACTGGCATCCTGAGTCCCATATGTCACCTCACAACGGTGAAGACGAAAGGGACTTCTCTGGCCATGTGGAACGAGTCACTTCCTTGTGTAGCTCCATAAGGAGCTTCCTGCCCATTCTAGGAGATATTCGCTGCGGTCTGCTTCAAAGCTATTTGGGTGTCATGTCGTATGTGCCCAATCGAGGGAGAGGTCTCTAGAGGATCCTGACTTCCTGGTCCCCTCCCAAACTATCAAAGCTAGCTGGGTGACCAGGGTGCGGACAGGAAAAGTTAAGAATGGGACACACTCCCTTACAGCTGCCTTATTGATGAGGCCTGGCCACTGAGGTGGAGTCCAAGAATCCCCCTGTTTCAGTCCGTTCATGTGATTCTGCCCTACCCCCATCTCCTGTTAGGAAATGGCTTCTTTGGGACCACACTGTCACTCATTTAATGCCAAGATCATTTAGACTGCTCTAAAGCTTTTAACAACCTAGGAACACTGCAGCCACAGAGGCATCAAAGGCAGCAGATGAAACATTTATAGTCTCCTAGAAAAATTGAGAAACAGTGGGGTGGGGGTGAGGTACCCCAGGAGATGGCTCAGTGAGCAAAGCCCTCGCCGTGAATGTGAGAGGGCCTGAGCTCAAATACCCAGCACGTGTAAAACCCATGCATGTCACTGTATTCCTGCAACCCCAGGGCGGAGACGGGCAGGTCCTGAGAAGTCATGGCCAGCCAGCCAAGGCCAAGGAGAACCTGTCTGAAAAATTATGGTGTAGAGTGACAGAGAAAACAGGAAGCTTCTCATGTCTCCTCTTTGGGCCTTGGTGTGCTCATGCATAGGTGACACAGGCACACATACACAGAAGAAAACTAATAGGGGACACCACTTTCTGGGGCAACTCAGAATTTTGCACGTTTGGCTGGTTTAACCTGCTGGAGCCGCACACGCGTATAAGGAGGACATTTCATCCACAGCCCGCGGATCCCGCTGTCCCCAAACTGCATTTTTTTCATACACACACCAGACTTGTCCTCCAGCTCATTCATGCTTAATGATGACAAGAAAATGTTGACGTCATCTGTGGGGGGAGGGGTGGCAAGGAAATGTCAGACTAGAGCACTGTGGCATGGGTGTCTGCTGTGCCTCTCACTCTCCCTAAGCCGCACCCCACCCCACCCCACCCGACCCCACAACTAAGGCTTTCCTTCACATCCACAGGGGCCTTGGCAAAGGGTGAAACCCTCAGGGGTCATCAGGGCGGCTCAAAATGAATCTCTCCCCAAGTCATATGTATTTTTAACCAGCAGTTCAAAAGTGGGCAAGTCTTCAAGACCCCGTGAGTAGCCAGAGGGTGGGACTGGTATGGCAGAACGGAGATTGCCCCTGCGGCCTGCAATGCCCACTCTTGGCTCGAGGCCAAATGTGAAGGGTGGCGTGCCAGTGTGCAAAGGTGGACAGTCGGTCCTTCTGTCAAACTGGTGTATCTGACATACAAGGAGAGCCACCGCATGCTGCCGCTAGCATGGAAATCCCACATAAAGCAAAACTCCCTCTGCAGGCGTCTTACACACATGCCAGCTGGGAGGCAGCCGTGCTCCGCTAGGAGCCAAGGCAGCCAGATTTCACTGTAATGCTGACACACATTAGGATAGGTACCAAATGAACCAGCCAGCTTCAGGTTAGGACCAACAATATTACATGCGTAGCACGTCAAAGCATCTTCGCCGTCGTAGGCGAACAGTATCTAAATGCCCAAGGGAAGAACGGGTTCTCCAGGAATGTGGCAAATGGTCACCAAAGCAGGGAGAAAGGCCTTCGCCAGAGTTCACTTCGTTATCTACTGACGAAATGCACAAGGCACAGATTTTACTGTGTCCTCTGCATGCTCCTCCCAGGGTTGGGCTGGTTTGGCCAGAACTCGTATGACATTGGCTTCACAGTCACCTGCCTACCTTGTTCTCAAGTCCCACGACACTTCTCAAGAAAGGAATGAAAAATGCCGCTGCAACAGCAAAGCCTCACCGAACCCAGTTGCTGGGAAGACCTACAGAATGACTGGCAAGACCATGACCCCAAAGCCAGTAGTACTACACCTCTGATTCATCCACTGTTTGATGAGTGTCTTCATCTCGTTCAAAGGGAAGCTTCCATTTTCACACTGATTTTTCTCTTACTCTCCCAAACCGGCCCTGTCCTGCAAACGTCCTGGTCCTGCCTTGCTCTGACTTCTCCCCCAGAAGACCAGCATTCTCCGAGAGACTCAAGCCACAACTGCAGAGTGGTTCTTCATCGTCCCCCACACAGCCTGAATTACGGGGCTTTTCCTGTCTCCACGAACTCTGAGTACACCTTCCGTGACCACCACCCACCACAACCGGGGGCTTATGCCTGCCTCCATTCCTGACCGGACCTCTTCACACACAGGCCCCGCCCAGCTGTGTCATCAGGCAGTGGTATCTTCACCTCTACCTGCAAGGACCTCGCTTATGTGCCCATGCTCTCACTGGGAGTCAACTCCACCAGACCATGGCGCTTTAAGAAGCGGCGTTCTAGAAAATTCCTGGATCCGACCGTCTCTGCTTCCTGAAGTTATAAAGCCAGAGGTGTATTTATCAGTGACTTAAGAGAGGCCCTGGCGATATCTGTGAAATACATAATGTATTCCCTTTCTAACCATTAGTATCGCTTAGAATAAAGTACCTGATTAAATCTCTGGGCATTTTCCAAAATCTTTCTCTCTTCCTTCAGACAGTTATGGATGATCATGGACATCTGTACAGGATCTTCCTGGAAGTTATCCTAGACACCAGTAATAAGGATAAAAATAAGTTTCAGAATAACCGCAGGTGGTAATGGAATTGAATATGAAGATCACAGGGATTTTGGCAACCGTGAAAGGCTTCTGAACATGCAGACTACAAGTACATTAAGAGTCAGCTAGATAAGGCCTCTGAAGTGGATTCCGGCATTGCTTCCTGTGTGGCACTGGTCTACTTCACGACGCCTTGCTTCTGAGCACACAAACATGGGTGCCGTGCACAGCATCCGCCCTTCTGAGCACACAAGCATGGATGCCGTGCACAGCATCCGCCCTTCTGAGCACACAAGCATGGATGCCGTGCACAGCATCCGCTCTTCTGAGCACACAAACATGGATGCTGTGCACAGCATCCGCCCTTCTGAGCACACAAACATGGATGCTGTGCACAGCATCCGCTCTTCTTAGCACACAAGCCTGGATGCTGTGCACAGCATCTGCCTCCACACAGCACAACGCCAGGGTCCAAAACAGCCTGACTGCAGAAACCTGCATGGGATGGACAGAAGGGTTGGAGTCTACAAACAAAGTTTCTGCTCTCCAGGGAACACAAATGGCTTTACTTATGGAAAACAGAGTCTTTGATATTTTCCTACTGTCATTCCAAACCTGAATAAAATGAATAGGTCGTTGAATTTTATCATATTAGACACAGACTTCATTAATGTGTAGGTAAATTTGAGTCTATCTTTAATAAATGATATTATTACAAGGATATCAAAGAATCATTTCAAAATAAGTTTCTTTTTATTTATTATCAATAAATGCCTGATCAGTATAACTATTTAATATACTGACACGCATGAAGTTGTGGAAAAATTTCTCGGGTAAAAAGAGGTCATGAGTAGAAAGTCTCTAAAATCTTGGTTTAATACACGTCTTTCTATTCCTTAAGAAGCTTATCGTCTGCCTACTAAATCTGACTTATGGGATTTTTTTTTTGCTGTTGTTACTTTGTTTTTGTTTTTTTGAGACAGGGTTTCTCTGTAGCTTTGGAGCCTGTCCTGGAACTTGTTCTGTAGACCAGGCCGGCCTCGAACTCACAGAGATCCTCCTGCTTCTGCCTCCCGAGTGCTAGGATTAAAGGTGTGCACCACCACCACCTGGCGGTTTTTGGTTTTTGGAGACAGGGTCTTTATGTAGTCGTAACTGTCCTGGAACTCAGAGAGATCTGCTTGCCTCTGCCTCCTTGAGTGCTGGGATTAAAGGTATGTGCCACTGTTGGCTACCACGCCCAGTAACATATTTTTATAAAAACAAAAATACTCCTTTCATAAATTAGGACAAAAACTACTTTATCCTACCAAATTTGAGCAATTTGATTTAAAAAGAAAATATTTTCCAATGTGGATCCTGAGGGGTTTGGGGTAGTATTAAGTGTAAAATTCAGAACTTCAGGCAGACTAAGCAGGCACTCTGACCTCTGAGCCGTACCAACACCTCTTCCTAAATGCTCTAGTATCCATTGCCTGTAATCCTGAAGCCAACAACTATCTTCTGTTAGGGTATGGAGATAATACAAATGATGTAGGAACAATTCATGATAGTCTTCAATTCATTCCTCAACGCAGCAACTGAAGTAAACTGTACTTGTAACTAGAATAAAAATATTCATTTCGGGCGGAGAGATGGCTCAGAGGTTAAGAGCACTGACTGCTCTTCCAGAGGTCCTGAGTTCAATTCCCAGCAACCACATGGTGGCTCACAGCCATCTGTAATGAGATCTGGTGTCCTCTTCTGGCCTACAGGCATACAGACAGACAGAACACTATATACATAATAAATAAATAAATCTTTAAAAAAATTCATCTCATTTTTTCTGTTTTCACTGTCAAAGCTATTTTGCAAAGTACTGACAACCACAAGTTCACCACCAAACAGCCTGAATAGGAACAAAATTTTATCAACTTAATATGATTTTCCATCTCACTGATATCCACTCACAGACATATTCAGAGAGAAAACAAAATAGAAGGCTTCCAGCTACCTAGGGAGCAATGTTTGGTTGTGTCCCACGAAACCTTTTGTTTCTGTGAAAACAAGAAAGTGTTACACTACAGAATAAACGTGGTGGCCAGGCTAAGGGTACGCTGGGAAGACATCTGAAGAGCCAGTGGTAGACAAGTCTGCTAGAAGCAAGGCAAAATGGCTCTGGTCCAAGACACTCACGCACTAAGCCTCGAGTGGGCCAGACCTTCCTGGAGTATCTTCACCTGTACCCACGAGAGCTTAAGATTCAGCTGATCGCTAAAATTTCTTGGAGCTTAGTGAGTTACTGTAGCTCACTGTTCTGAAAATGAAGCCCCTTTCCTTTGGTCTCAATATCAGCAATTTGTAGTAAAACAAAGTTTTGCAGCATGACGCTTAAGCCTGAAAACTTCTGTGTGTTTATAAAATGAACTGAAATAAATTTATGCTTTATAAGCGTTAGCCACATAAGAGAGTCCCTTTGCTCCTGTAACTTCTCTAAACGCCAGCGAGTATGTGCTGAGTAGCAGCTGCTGAGCGGAAGCACGGAAGAGGCTCCAAGTAAGCACAGAGACACTTCCAGAAACACACAAGGCTGGTTTGTACCTGAAGATTGCGCTTGCTTTTCCTTATGTTGTGCTGCAACAGAAAGTTATTCTCCAGAGAAAAGCGGCTGTATTGATCATCCAGCTGGGAAAGGAGGTCGTGGAAGCGGATGGTGGCAAAGGAATCGTCATTGGCAGCGTGCTCCCTAGGAGATGGGAATTTACAGCTCATTCCAGACACTACTTACAACACACGAAAGAAATGCTGCTTCCCTTCCAGACATTTTCAGAAGATAACGCGTTTCTTAGGCTTATTTTTTTTTCTTCTTGCTTTTATTAGAAATTTGCATAATGTTATTACCATATCATTAGCATATCATTGCATAGTATTATTAGCAATTTGCATAGTATTTCTTTTTTATTATTATTATTAATTTATTAATTTTTTAAAAATTTTTCTCTGCTCCCCTTCCTGCCAGTCCCCTCCCTCCCTCAACCCTCCCCCAAGGTCCCCTTGCTCCCAAATTATTCAGGAGATCTTGACTTTTTATACTTTCTACTTCCCAAGTAGATTATATCTATGTAGGTCTCTCTTAGTGTCCGTATTGTTGTCTAAATTCTCTGGGATTGTGGTTTGTAAGATGGTTTTCTTTGTCTTATGTCTAAAAACCTCGTATGAGTGAGTACATGTGATAATTGTCTTTCTGTGTCTGGGTTACCTCACTCAAAATAATGCTTTCTAGTTCCATCCATTTTCCTGCAAAATTTAGGCTGTCGTTATTTTTTTTCTGCTATGTAGTACTATCACACACAACTGATGAAAAATTATAGAAAGCATCAGAGATCGTACAGAAAAACTATTCATGGTATTTATCCCCAGACAGGGAAAAAAAAAAAAACAAAACAAACAGGGGCCTGGACTTTCTACATTAAATACTTTCAAAATGTTTAGAATTTTTGCCATTAGCAAACAATGTGTTTAAGACTGGGAAGTACTTAAGGACTCATGGATTTGGTTTTATGGCTACGGGGGAGATTCATTTTCTGTAAACACAGCTCCAAGGGACTTCATCAACAGGTATCTTTCAAACAAACTCCATCCCCTAGCCAGGGGGTTTTGCTTACCAGTCTTGCTTTTCCAGCCACTGGGCCAGGTACTGTCTGATCTCCATGGGAAAGCTGTCATCGTACAGCTGGTGAACCTGCTCCAGGAACTTGGAGTCCAGCTGCTGGAGTTCGTACCACTGAGACATCGCCTGCAGGAAGAACACGAGTATGGACAGGCAGCCCCGGCTCCAGGCTCTCATCCTTCCTAACGCGGAGACCCTTCAAGACAGCCGTTCCCGTGGTGGCGATCCCCAACCATACAATTGTCTTCCCTGGTACTTCCTAACTGTCATTTTGCTATGTGATGAATCATAACGCAATAGGCTTTGGAGATAGAGGTTTCTCGAGGAGGTCACGACTCACAGGTCGAGAACCACGACTCTACCCTGTCGGTCTCTGGAAAGCATGACCTGAATGGCATCTACATTTAATATTCATTTTTATTGAATTTTGCAATCTTTTTTTTCTTCTTCTACAGAAAGCACATTCCCAGGTCTTTATTCAAAGGTCAGCGCAGCCTACGCCAGCCATCTTGCTTCAGGGATAGCCACCCCTCCCTGGAAAACACACTACCGCTTCGCTTGATAGATTTTTCTGCCGAGCGTTCGTTTCTCACCCAGACTCATCCCATATTTTCCTTTGTACTTCATTACCTCTTCTGTTAAAGGAGAGGGAACAAGGTCTGGTAACGTGGGTGGGGATCCAATAAATATTTACAAATGAAGGTCTACTTTTTCTCAAACAAGTAGAAAACATTCTTAGAATGAAGATATCGCAAGCCCTTCCTAAAACTTTTCTACTAAGCACAGTCCATTTTAAAGCTTGTGTTTTAGTTCAAGATTGTTATGTTTTATTTATTGCATGCGTTGTACCACATTGTGAGTGGAAGTTGGAGGTCAGGAAGTCGAACTGCAGGAGCTCGTTCTTTCCTTCCACCGTGTAGGTCCTCTGGCTTAGTGGCAAGCACTTTAACCACTGAATCATCTCTCTAATTTAAGTTGATATTTGTATTTATGATTGATACAGTAAAATGTTCTTATTCATCAAATTTGAAAAGAAATAATTTCTTTCGTTTCCACAGCAAACAACAGATGTGGCACAAAGAAATCTTTTTTTTTTTTAAAGATTTATTTATTAAGTATACAGTGGTCTGCCTGCACATGTCCCTGCAGGCCAGAAGAGGGCACCATATCTTATTACAGATGGTTGTGAGCCACCATGTGGTTGCTGGGAATTGAACTCAGGACCTTTAGGAAGAGTAGCCAGTGCTCTTAACCTCTGAGCCATCTCTCCAGCCCGGCACAAAGAAATCTTAAATCTCAATAACGAGGTTTTTTGCATATGTGCTGGCAGGCCCAAGTAGAGGTCAAGGATATCAGGATAACAGCCTCAATCCTTTCTCCGGTTTAGTTTCTGAGACCAGAACTCTGCCCGTTTTGGTTAGAATAGCTCCCCGGCAAGCCGTGTGCTCCCCAGCACCAAAGTCACAGGTGCACGTCATCACACCCGCCTTTGTCTGTATGTGTGTGTATAGGGGTGTTAGTGATCCAAACTCAGGTCCTCACACACGCACAACCGGCCCATGTGTGGTGAGTCATCTCCACAGATGGAAACAACAGCCAAGCCTGGCTGACCACATCTGAGATCACGGCACTTGGAAAAGCCGAGCCGGGAAGGCCACGAGTTCAAGGTCAGCCTGAGCTGTGTACTGACTGCAAGCCTAGCCTGCAAGGTTACGCAGTGAGTCACCGTGTCAGAACAAAACAGCACTGCTAAATGTCACTTGAAGGAATAAAGCAGAGAAATAGGAAGCATTACGGCAATCCCTAATTTAAGGAACTCTTAAGAACACATTTTGTATGGCCATCACGTAACAGGACATACACCGGTGCACACGGGCATCACTACATGCAAATCTAGTCCTGCCAGACCTCTGGGGAAGGTCTGTATCAGGTGGGGTGTGTGGATACATAGACATGCCTTTGAGCACTCGTGGGCGGGAATGAAGTCATGTCTGCTGCAAGAAAATGGACTGCAAAGCTAGCTCCCATTTCAAATGCTAATAAAAAGGACTCCAGCCCACCATTGTGGCATGTCTGTATAGCAAATTGATTTTTTTAACATCTGGTTTACCTCTGTTGACTTCCAAATCAGTCCTACCTCGCCCCATCAGGAACGTGCCTAAAGCAAAAATGAGGGACTGTCAGGCCATGGCGCCTGTGTAAGCTCTTATTAGCCAAGTGCTCAGACAACCTACTTACCCCTCCATGCAGGAGCTTCTTGGGACTGTGTGCGCTAAACACACATAGCACTGGATACAAACTTGTGCACCAAGAGACCCATCCTGACAAACCCAGAACCAAGTTCATACTCTCATGAAACCTGAGACTGGCCAGACTCTCAATCGCCTGGCTCTAACAGAGTTTGGGGGTGACTCCTTCCTCTCCAGTCTTAGGACCAGCTGTCTCTGGGCCCCCAACAAACATCCTGCCCTCCCAATCTAGCCTGTGCGGCACAGACTAGACCACACTGCTGCCAACAAAGCTCTGTATAAATGACCCTTCTTCCTAAAGCTATCTGTCACGCCCACATCTGTTTGCTCTGCTAATACAGCATCAGCTTCAATCTTCCCTGTGGAGTGTATGACTGTCTCCCACAGTATTGTAAGCATCAGTGCCTCGGAGGGGCTACATTTTGCTATTAGCATCCTCTGGACCCCGAACAGTGCCTGGTATAGGGCCTAAATCATAAGCGTTACTGAGCATGGAACAGTGAGTGTGTCCTACCGAAACGTGGTATGTTTCAGTAGCCTTTGGATACCAAAAGGCAAACCCCATGATGATCCTACATGTTGGAGTCTGGCATCCTCACTGAGCAATCAGGGCTCAAGTCATTTCACCCAGATAAAAACAGCTTTCACCTACCTGTACATTTACTACTCTGTGGTAGCCCGGGAGTTATTTTTAAATAATAATTACACTATTAGTGGTTCTGCAGTAACTAAATATCACTTTTACGTTCCAGAAAACTGCTTACGGGCTGCTACATACTGAGATTCCAAATGCATTCACTTCCACGAACACTTACTGAACTGTGAAGAACACTTACTGAACTGTCTCCGGGTGCAGGCTGGGGATTCAACACAAGCAACCACCAAACTCAGCAAATTAGGTGCCTGTTGCGCGCACGGGGTGGCAAGCGGCTCTGGAGATGGGACAGAGCGGATACAATTGCGGAAAGAAGAAAACAGAAAGTGGCCAGGCAGTGAGGCGAGCAAGGGTTAAGTGGGAAAGCGCCGAGTCTTCCGGGAGACACTTCTATTGCACAAGTCTATTGCTAATACCCAACCGTGTGGACGGCCAGGGTAAGGGCGCCAAGCAAAGCCATGAGCTAGGCAGAGGGTCCCCCGTGATGCGCGATGCCAAGTCACCTGCAGGCAGCGGACCCCGCACCTGGAGGGGCGCCCCACTCCGCCCTCACCCGCACCCGCACCCGGCGCTCACTCACTGCACACGGGTGCCCGAGTCGGGGCAGATCTCCCTGCGCCGCTCAGCTGCGTCCTAAGAGGGTCTGAGGGGCGCGGTTCCCGCGGTCGCCCGGCGCCTCGACAGACTCAGCGCTCAGGGAAAACGAAAGCACCAGGCTGGAGAAAAGGCCGGAGGGCGCCCCGCCTCCTCCCGCACCGGCCAATCAGCGGCGGGATTTAGCCGGCTGTTCCGCGAGCGCGCCACCTCCCCGCCGCGCGCGGCGTGGCTGCTGCTCCGTCTTCCTGTCCCTCGTCTGCCCACCCCCGGGTAAGAGAGCTGGGGTTCCGCTACGCGGTGCAAACCGCAGACTGGAGGTTCTGTTTACAAGTTTGGAGAACAACGATGTGCTTGCTGAGGGTTAGTCTCGGAGACCCTGCATTAAGTAGCCGCACCGCTGATGCGATTGGGGACTGGCGATTACCTGCCCTGTTTCTAAAGCCAGAGGACGTCTGCTTTACTTACCCGTTTAAAAACCTTCAACACAGGGACTTAACCCTTAACTCAGCAGTTAAGACAACTTGCTCTTGCAGGGGACAGACGTTGGATCCCCGGTGCCCACATGGAGTTTCCAGAAGATCTGGTGCCCTCTTCTGACATCTACAGGCGCCAAGCATGCAGGTGGTGTACGTGCATACATGCGAGCAAAACACATGAAATAAAATGAATATATCTAATTAAGAAGTTTAAGAAAAACAAAGCTTTTATGCAGTTGACATCTCCATTGTTGAAACTTTCCTCCCTTAGTCATCATGAGGATAGAACCTCCTTGCTCCTTTGCCATTTCCTGGGCTTCTCTATGGCCCCATCTCCATTACCAAACCACTAACCGCAAATGTCAGGACCTCATCTCCCCTTCTCCCATTGTACTTTTGGTGACCTCCCCGGTAGCTTCCATGTTCTGGGTCCCTTCTAGATGTATACCAACCCTTGGCTTTCCTCTAAGCTCCACGGTCCCCCCGTCCTTGGGTACCTATTGACTCTTTAAACCAGTTATACTCAGAATAAAAGCCATCAGCTGTGTGCCTTCTTCCTGCTCTCCAGCGCTTGGTCCTTAAGCTTCCCTGGGTCTTGCTCCTATTCCCAAAGTTTCACTGATTTCTCCCTACCTCTTCCACCACCCCGTCCTCTTGCCTGAATTGCTGCGGTAGCTTCCCAAATGACTGCCTTGCTTTGGCTCTTTCCCTCCCACTTAATTCAATCCCCATGCAGTCACTTTAGTGATCTTTATCTGATTGCAAAGCTGATCGTGGGTGCTGGAGAGATGGCTCAGAGGTTAAGAGCACTGACTGCTGAGTTCAATTCCCAGCAACCACATGGTGGCTCACAACCATCTGTAATGAGATCTGGTGCCCTCTTCTGGCCTGCAGGCACACATGGGGGATGAACACTGTGTACATAATAAATAAATAAATCTAAAAAAAAAAAAAGCTGATAGTGTCATTCCAATCTTAAAAAAAATTCACGGTGGCTTTTCTTGCTTGCTCTTATACAATTCGAATTTCTCAGTATATTCTATAAAGCCGTGTTCCCCTATCGCTTTCTCTAAACAACTTGTGCCATTCTTTTCGTTGCTTGCATCAGCATTTTTATTCTTTGAATAAGCCAAGCTCTTTCCCCTCCAAACACACTCCTCTCACCAGTTCGTGCTCTCTTTGGAAAGTCCCCTGAGCCAACATCTGTGCTCTCCAACTTATTTGATGGGTAACTCATCTTAAAAATCTCAGATCAGACGTCAGTTCTCTGATGGGTATAACAGAGGCCGGCTAGATCTTCTTGGAATGTGAACCTATAGAATCGATTGGTTCCTTCAGGTAGAAGGATATTGAATCAAGCCTTGAATAGCACAGCAACTTTGGGTAGTAGAAGGATCTAAGTAACTTCCCAGGGGTGTGCACATACGCACTCATATTATAGCCATTGTTCTTTTTCTGTCTGTATGGTTTATTTTCTTGTCTCACATCCACCCTCGCCAAGTCATCCCGGCGCTCTTAATGTCGTCCCTGCCTTTCTTCCTGTCCGGTATCTCCTTGTCTAATTACACAATTAAATTTGTCTGTATTTTGCCCTCAAAGTTTTCATTTTAATTCTTTATGTTTTTTGAAGTGTTCAAAGCCTATTGTTGCTAAGAGTTACAGTTACTGAAGAGAAATCTCTTCTTATGTTGTAGGGACTACCATGTAAGACATCAGCTTCTGAACTGGATGGGGGAAAGCCCACGGGGCCTCAGAGAACGACAGCAACTGAGGAAAGCTGGGAGCAGAAGTGGGGCTCGGGGAAGAGATTGTCCAGTGCTCCGAAAGTCAACCCCGAAAACACAGATGCAAGCAACATGATGTAGATTGAACAGATTATACTTAAGTTATATTCATGCAATGACAATTGGTGAAAAAAAGAGGTCACAACTCTAAAGGAGAGAAGGGAGGGGTATGTGGGACAGCTTGGAGGGAGGAAAGGGAAAAATACAATTATAATCTCAAATTTTAAAAAATGAAACTCAAGCAAAAGAAACAAACAAAAAAATTTCCAAAACCAAAACAGAAACCTAGAAGAAAGATACTTCCAAATACATGATACTATTTTGCAACATTCAACTCAGGAAGTTGAATCTTTGTAACAATATCAAATATGCAGAAGACATAAAACTAAAAAAAAAAAACAATGACATATCTGGTAAATTCTATTTTTCAAATCTATTTTTTTTCTTTCTAACTCGCCATGGGCTCACTGAGAGTACAGCATTCCTCTCTGTGCCCTGATTCAGGATTGTGGCTTCTTCCAGCAAAAGGAACGGTGTAACTGTAACTGTCCCAGAAGGAATTGTAACTTGCCATGCTCTTTGGCATCGATTTGTTATTGTTTTCTCATAATTTTTTCCAGGAAGTGGTATCCCCAGGTGCAGCTGCTCCTACTGCTTGATCCAGGAGAAAGTCCAGGGCAGCCCTCTCCAGCCTGGTGCCTAGAGAACTGGCCCGCGTTGGCTCTCACTGTGTATCTGAGATTTCCCCCACCCCTCCGAAACAGCTACTTTCCAGATGACAGAACAATCATTCTAATCGTTTGAAGGCTGCTGGACATTTTACCAATAGGGTAAAATGTAAAACAAATGTAAATACAAAGACTTGCATTGGGTTTGAACGAAAGGGCCAGGATATGACAAGCATCCCTTCAATCACTGGAAATCAACCAGAAGAATCAGGTAAGAAGAAATTGTGCTTTACCATGCCTGAACTGGTATGTAGACAAAAGGAAGTCCATGGTGGTGAGGAACCTAGAAGCCACGTTGTACAATAAATAATGAAGGCACCGGACGAACTCGTGATTCATGATGGTGTGGGAAAGACTCCTAAAAAGCATTCTGAATCTCTCATTTCAGGAACATTTATTTTTCCTTGGAAAAACAACAACTAAGATCATCCCTATTACTTATCCACCTCTTCTTGTATTCTGTCATTCTCTTACGTTAATCGGCTCTACCTATCTTGTTGCATTATGTCCGTTATTAAATAAATATTTACAGTAGCTAAAAATAGAAGCACTCAAATGGAAATGCCACCAGGCAAGGCGGATTGCTAGATAGTAGCATTTACACAGTCCTTCATCCAGTGTGGGACTTTCCGCGGCCACCATGCTCGCCTCTGTTTTCTGATCCTCTCTGCAATGCAGCTGCATACTGACTTCCTTAACAGATGGAGGGAACATTTTCCTCAACCTTTGAATCTGGGCTGACCTGTGACTTGTTTGGAACAGTATTAGGCAACAGATAAGACGTTATATCAGTTGGAGCCCTGTTATGTCTGGGCAAGTGAGGCCAGCCTTTTGAGGGATGGAGGACGATGGGCCACTGCAGGCTCAGTGCTTTTCTCCAGGGTTCGGCCTTAGATTTGTGCGAACACTCAGGCGGGATCAGACGGGCCTGACCCAGATGAGCAGAGCATTGGCTAGTCTTTAGCCAGCAGTGGTAAATGACTGTTTTGCCACATTGAACTAGAGGACAAGTTGCCTTGATTGTACATATGTTATACGTTATATGTTATATATCAGGTCACTGATACAGATCTTACGGAGAGGCGGGGAGCAGAGAATATAAAAACTGAATTCTAAACCAAAAATTCTCAAGTGGGACAAGCCTGTTTCCCATCCCCAAGGCATTTGGCCTGGAACATCTCTTCAAGGAATGCCTTTCCCTGTGTGTGCCTATGACTCTCTCATCAAAAGACTAGACAGGTAGGAGGTATGGGGTATTTCTTCACAGCCTTGATCTGTTTCAACACGGCAGCTAAATATCCAACAAATAAATGTATAGCAAAATGTTCACAGACTTCCCTTGCCTCTCAATTGACCTATTCTAACTTAGCTATACCTTCTAATAGGTATAACTAAGACCTATTATAACTTAGCTATACTATACAATCAGTAACATTGCCATAATCTAAATGGCTATCCACTGGAATTCCTAAAAAATTCCTGCCAACGTTTTCTCACTTCTCCTTGTCCACTGTAGGTCTTGCTACTACACAGTCCCAAGAATGTCACTTCATTGCGTATTTGCCCTTTTGGTTTATCTGAAACATACGTGAACACAAATGGAAATACACTGCTTTTAAAATTACTTTAATTATTTGGGTTTAGATTTTATATAGTCCCTTATCTTGGTGTTTCCAAAGTTCAGTTAATAGCAGCTCTGTGGGAGTCCCTATACAGTGCAGCTTGTTGAAATATAAGGTACATGTCACATGTTAAACTTGCTGTGTGCACGCGATATGTTTCTGCCCAATACACTTTTGGGGGGAGGACCATCCACGTGCTGCCAAGCCAGATTCTTCTCATTAATGACAAGTGGTTCATCGCTCAAACTTCTACTAGACACTAAAATGCTGAGAATGGAGAGATGGCTTAGCAGTCAAGAGAATAGTCTGTCTTTCGAGAGGGCTGGGATTGAGCTCCCATTAGGCAACTCACAGCCACCTGTAACCCCAGTTTCGGTTCTAGGGGATCCCATGCCCTCTGGCCTCTGAGAGCACCGGCATGCGTGTGGCGCTCGTTAACTCATGCAGGGACACACGTATTCACATAAAAACAATAAATACAATTTGTGAAAACTGTTAACAATATTCTTGGAGTTACAGGAAATGTGCCGTAAGGAAATGACCAGTTGCGTGTGAACGGTTTGTGCTGGAGGGCACTGTTACCAAAGTTTCATTTGAGATGGTGAAAAAAGTCTTCTAGCTGACAAAGCGCAATTCATATTTGCACATCAAAGCACAATTTGATAGTGACAGACTACCAAAGTTATGCTGACGGCGACTATTTAATTGCATGGGAAAACATCCGATGAACAGCTAAATTAAGAAAAGAATAAAAGATAGTCTGCATTGTAAGGCTCCTGCAAATAATAAAGAAATAAAAACCCAGGGAAGACATCCTAAAATGCTAATGTTAAGGTGGTGGGTCACGGTCACACGTTTTTTAAGGGTCCTAGAATAATCCCTCCAGCGGCGGCCTGGCCGGACTTTGGGACCCCAGCGGGCGGCCCGCACGGTGCTCGCCGCTAGGGGCGCTGCGCCGCGCGGTCGTGCGAGCCGCCGCGGGGGGAAGGCGGCTGCCGGGAAGAGCCGCACCACGTGCTTTCGGGGAAACCAGCCGGCACCGAGAACCGGCTCCTCTGAGAGGAAACCGAAAAGCGAAAGCACCCGCCGGCAGGCAGTGCGCAGGCGCGGGCCCGGGGCTTTCCCACCGCCTCCCCGCCCCGTCCCCCCTCCGACCCCCCCATCCACCGCCGCGCACTGCGCAGGCTCGGCTCTTGGGTTGATGGGGACCCTGGGGTCTTGCAGGGAGGGTGACCTTCCTTCCCCGCGTGCACACGGGCTACCCCAGACCCCCGCCACCCAGGCTGATGGCAAAAGTATGGAAGAATGGAGGGAGGAGAATAGCTTAGTCACTGGAAAATGATCCTGACTTTGGCCGAGGGACAAAAAGCACTGGGCTCTGCCTGCCGTTTTTATGACTTTCCTGAATCTGGGAGGCGGTGGGATGGAGCCCTGCGGCTTCCCGCAGCCACTTAGGGGAAACTGGCAGCAGCCTAGGTAGAGTGGGAAAGACCTGCCTAACTGGCACACACTGCCAGGCATCTTCAGAGGGGACCCGCGACACCCGACTTCCGCACCCCAGCATGCAGTTTGTACGTAAATCCCACAAGACAGAGCCACGTTTCTTTCCCACGCTAGAATCAGCAGGATAATATGCGGAACCCAAGACAAATGGAAACGTGGGGCTAAGTGCAAAACCTCTAAGGATTTTGAGGCAACCGTGGCGCGGAAACTCAAGGACAGGGTCCTAAATGCCCTGCCCTGCAGAAGCCATTCCACATAGAGGAGCACAGGACGGGGGGGGGGGTTCATTTCAGAAGAACTCTTGTTACATGTTCATTTGAAGAAAAACTTAGATAGAATGAAGAAGCAAATTTTATACCGTCGCTCCTATATTTAATTCTCCTGGCTTTCTACAGCATTGGCAACAGAATCCAGAGCTTTTAGCTTTCCCCACAAAGGCCCTGCCGAATTTGGTCCCATTTGCCTCTTTTTTATTCCCCTCATTTTATCTCACCCTGTCCGTACTTCACCAGGTTCTTCTCCCATCACCCACTTCATGGGTTCCTGAACGCCAAGTTTTTACCTACTGGCCTTTGGGACCCTGACTAACTAACTGGTTGAGTTCATGGGTTGGCACTGGCCTTCCCGTGTTTAGCTGGGTCACCTCCTTGGAAAGGCTTTCACTGGTCACTTCTTCTGATAACTTTTTATAACCCTCCAAACACTACATCACCTCTGTATGTTTCCATTTAGCCTCACGAGAGCATAGTAGTAATTCAGGAGAATTACTATGCTACGGCTTTGCTCTCAACTTGCACTCCATGAAAGCAACCTACAGCCCCAATGCGTCTCTGTGTCACACTCACCGTCTTTCACACATGCACAGGATGACACGTGGGACAACTGAGCAAGTCGACACAGAAATTTCCATCTTTGTGACTCAAACGGGAAGCCCTGCAGGAGACAGGCATCCTGGGTACAGAGCTGTTCTCAGAATTCTTCCTAGTGCATTGCTGACATTAACACTGGGGGTAGGGATCACTGGTCAGTTCTACTATTCAGACCTTCCATAGACCCTTATGCCTCCTGACCTGGGCGTGTCTGGTCAGAACAACTTCCCCCCAGAATGTAAATGAAGCCAGTCCTTTGTGCGCCCCCCACATTCACCACCTGTTTACTCTGTCTAGATGGCTACTATATTTCTTCCCATCTGTAGCATAGAAGATGCTTAAGGCAATGACTGTCAGTCCTGTTGTGTAAGCCTTGCACAAGTATCAATGGACATGGGTTTAATGAAGGCAGGGTTAGGGAATATTTCGGGGACACTTGGTCCACCTGCGAGCAGACAGACAGGGGTACTGTGAGGTACGCACGGGAGAGACCTAAATCAAAGCAAAGTTGGGAGTTATTGACACCTACGATTCGAGATCGATTTTCAGAGCCTAGAAGTTGAGCTCGTGGTGAAATTGAAAGGAAGTCCGTCTTGCGCCGTATCGAAAGCAGGTGTGTTGGGGTTAGACAGGATGTGTACAGAGACTGTTCTGTGAGTTTAGGGTTCGTAGGTATTGCAAACAGAATCCTAACTTGGTCTTGCAGGCTAACCAAGAAACAGAGAGAAGGAATGAACCATTGCTCTTCTTGTATTCAAACATGGTGTTATTAACTGTCTATTAAGATTAGATTGTGCTGGCCTCTAGGGATAGACCTGTTAACAGGGCTGGCTGTCTTTGTCCCGGGCTTGCAGAAGCCACATGGGACGTGCACTGTGCTGGGGAACTTAGAGGAAGCTGTGGAAAAGGCATGGCCTTTCTCCCATATGCGGACACATGCGCACTTTTGACAAGAAGGCTATTCGGAGCCTGATGCATGTGTGGACATTATCCAGGGGAGAGGGTTGACTGGACAAGACTGGAGAATTGAGAGACGGAGCAGAGGGAGGGGAGGGAGAACAAGCTTCACAGACATTCGAAAGACCTGTTGAAATTCATGGTCCTTCCTTACTCAAAGTTTAATGTTAAATATACTTCGATGTTATGAACCTTTTTGGCAGCCTGACAAAAACCTATGAACATCTTCAAAGAATTTTAGTGTCTTTAGTTAAATAAAATAAAATCCATACGATTAAGAAGAAAACCAGTTTCAATGAAATATATATCCAGTGAACTTGGTCATACATAAAACCAGACTGAAGTCACCTTTGTGACATGGTGCGATTGGCCTTAAATGGGATCTAGCAGTGGGTCTGATTAATGCAGTTTCTAAACTGCTTAGCATATACAGTATTCTGAGATCACTATGACTGTCATATGAGATAATGGTGGTATGGGGTATGAGTTGCTGCCCTTAATTCAAAGTTGATGGAGATCGGAACTCAGCTAGAAGTCAGTGGAAATAAAGCCATCAGTTTTGCTGTTTGATTTCATGAGCCCCTGAATTCTATCCCTCAACTCCAGTAAAATGTGGAGGGTTATGGGTCACCTAAAGATTTGAAGCAGGGAGTGAGGGGGTTCCATTTTTATTATTTAAGACTGTATGATGTTTGCATGTGTGAGTGCAGTCAACCACATATGTGCATGTCGTGGTCAGAGTAACTTTCTGGAGCAAGTTTTCTCTTCCCACTCTGTTTTTGAGGAGGATTCTCTGGTTTCTGCCCGGCTGCATACTCCAGGCTGGTCGACCTTTGAGTTCCTACACAATTCTCCTGTCCCTGCCTTCCGTCCCACCATAGGTCACAGATGCCACAGTTTTTATGGGTGCTCTTGGGAGCAAACTCAGGCTGTTGGGCTTTTGTGGTGAGTGGCTTTATTTTTTGTAGCTTTATCGCAGCGTCCTCTTCCTGAGCAGCCAGATAGGTATGGTCTACGCTGATGATTTCATAACTCATGGATTTGTTCGGATTTATACGGACACAATAAAACGAGTTAATTTCACTGCATGTTAATTATTCTGACAAGTCAGATTTTGAAAATGCAATCAGTTGAATCACTAAATGTTCGTGTTCAACTTTTCAAAGATACCTGCCCTTCGTCAGAATTTGGAGCAAGTGTGAACAGCATCCAATTTGCTAAGTCTGAACCGTGCCATTACCCAGCAGTACAGAAAAGTTCTATGCTTGATCCAAAACTCTATCGCCTGTACTTAAGGAAGTGCCCTGGGTTCCTGAACCATGTGAGGTGAAGAAAAATCCCTTAGTTGTACATATGTGTGGAGGCCAGAAGACAATGTCATTCCTCAGGTGTTGCCTGCCTTTCCGTTTCCCCTGAGGTACGCTCTCTCGCTGGCCTGGAATTAGCCTACTAGGTGAGGCTGTCTGACCAGTGAGTCTCAGGGATAGATACCACCTTGCCAGCTCTGGGGTTACAGATGGATGAGTGTGCGTGCGTGTGTGTGCGTGCGTGCGTGCGTGCGTGTGTGTGTGTGTGTGTGTGTGTGTGTTTAATGTAGGTTTTCAATCTTAAACGTAGGTCCTGGTACTAGTGAGAAAAACAGTTTAGTGACTGAGCTATCTCCCTGGTTGAAGTGATAATATTAAAAATGATTTGGAAAATGTGTATCTGTGATTGGTCTGGGACCAGTGACAGGAGAAGGGAAATATTTGGAAATCGAATCTAGATCTTATTTTATTGAAAGCGTCTGATTTGCCACCAGCTTGTTATGGACTGAAGATTTGTGCCTCCCAAGTTCATGCGCTGAAATTGAGGCTTAAATGAGAAACGAACATCCCCCGCTGATTTGTACTTTGAATGCTCAGTCCTGGGCACTGTTTTGAAGGTTATGGATCTTTTGAGAGGTGGGGCCTAGCTGCAGGAAGTAGGTTATCGGCCTTTGAAGGGTGAATCTACTTTAAGTTCTGGCTTGCTTTTCCTTCTGTCTGTCTGCCACAGTGAGAATAGCCTGGCCCTTGTGTCCCCTTAGCGCTGCTCCTCCAAGGTGTCCCTCACCATGAAAGCGAGAGCCAGCCAATACTTCCTCGGTTCTCCTGTTCGGATTTGGTCCCGGAGGCTCTACCCTGTGGCTTTCATGAAGAGAAGCTCTCAGGAATGGGACTGTCACCCTTGTCTGAGCGCCCAGTACCCTCTTGGAAGTATGGTGACACCAGGTGACCAAATGTCGCCTTTCTGCAGCCTGGAAGAAGGGGACCCTGCCCCCGTGGCTCCTGGTCTTGCACTTCCAACTTTCAGGATGGTGAGAAATACGTTCTTGTTGTTGGAGCCCTACAATCGCAATACTTTTATACCAGCCTAAATTAAACCACAGTTCAGAGGACAACCCTGTGGTGGTAGAGTTTGGCGGGAATATGCTCTAAATTCCATCCCATTGCATTTCCAGCTTACGTGGCCCAGTTTAAATTGGACTAAACAGGTTATCTCCAGGATGCTTCTGGCCAAACCCTGTTATGCAAAAATTTGATACCATGATATCTTGCAACCCTGGAGTTAAGAACTTGGTTCTGGGGACTAGTGGTTAAGCACAGGTACTGTGCTCACAAAGGACCCACCCCCAGGGGCTTAAAATCGCCTATAACTGCAGCTTCAGGAAGACCCAGTACCCCTAGATTCCAAAGAGACTTAACTTATGTGCACATACCTGCCCTACACATGGTTAAAAATCATATAAAATAATCTTAAAAAGAGAACTTATTTTAATTTTTATGGATGTAAACAAAAATAACCACTCATAAGGTAACTCGTGCTTCTGTTCAAGAAAGCAAGTCACTGTTTCCGTGTTCTCTCTGGTAGCACACATAGCACGTGACAGCTATGGACACATAGGAGCCTTGGAGTTCTGACGAACAAAGCTTTATTCTGAAAACCCTTTACAATGTCTGCTGGGTAGGTAGGAGTTTGTGGTACTTCTGATAAATTCCAGGGAATGAGGAGCTTCTAAAACCCTTTCTGACATCTTAGTTAGTTCAAGGCAACATTTCCTGGCAGGAAACTAGAAAACAGATTACTGTACTGCCCAAATTTATAGTATTTCCGTCAATTCGATGGTCAGTTTCAGGTGACTTCAGGAAGCTGACTCCCAGAACTGAGAATGTCCTGAAGGTGACATGGTCCTTATCAGTCACACACATGAGACTACCAAGAGGGACAAAGGGATAAAGGACAGGCTTGGGACTAGGGCTGCTCCACAGAAACTGCCTATGGCTTAGTGGGGGATGTTGGTGAGTAGCAAAGACAAGGATAATTGGCTGTTAAGTGTGTGTGTGTGTGTGTGTGTGTGTGAGAGAGAGAGAGAGAGAGAGAGAGAGAGACCATGAATACATATGCCTGGAACAGCCAAAGGCAGAGTAAGCAATGACATCATAGACCACAGTTAGGCTGAACTGGTGCCCAAACTACACCTGCAACTTATGTACCCACAGTGCCAGTCAGCAAAGCACCTCCCTTCTCTCCACCAGCGAGACTCAAATGTCTTGCTCTTCTGTAGTCTCAGATTAAGTTACCAGGACCAGAGACTCGTGGATTGCTGAACCGACATGTCGACATTCAGTCTGACATGTTCTAGAGATGTAAACCATGCAGCCTACAGGTGACATCAGGAATCCGAGGTCCAGGCTGCCATTTGCTTCCCAGCCTTCATTTCCTAAGACTTTTACCCATCTGTCTTGCAGTGCTTTTAATGTCAGTGCATTTGCCCACCATACAAAGATGACTCTGGATCCTTCTTCCTACTGAGAGACCCATCCCTGGTAGTGGCACTAGTAGCCGTGAGCATCACGGATGTGCCGGAGCTGGACTGGCAATCTGGAGGTTTCATGATTCACCCGTGAGTCATGCTGTTCATGCCCCATCATTCCCCCGTCCGGGATCTACTTTAATGATTCTTATCTGCTTTTCCGCTAACCCTTCCTGTGGTTTTGACTAATTCAGACATGATACTGTATTCTCGACCCACCCCGAAATGTTAACATGGCTTCCAGAGCCAAATCAGAAATAAAACCTGAGAAATAAAATCAGAAACAAATGCATGCAAGGAGGTCTTCTGTTATATTGTTGCTAACATTGGTACACTGGTTTCTTAAAGCTGTCTTCTTGCACGTTTATCTGAAGCTTTTTTTTTTTCTTGCGTTCTGGTCACTGTGCTCCCAGTTGGGGTGAGAGGAAAGCTTCGGACTTCTACCATTTTCTAGAAACCGGTATTTACAAAGCTGAGGAAATAAACTGTGGTCTTTGGCCAAGAACAATCCCCGTTGTCAACTGCTCTCTTCTTTGAAGAGTCGCTTTATGCTGTCATTCAGCAGAATACGGAGACTTCATCTAAAATTGAAAATGGAAAATGATTGTTAAGGAAGCTATTTTGCAAATAAATCAGTTTTGAGGGAGTAAATACTCTTTTGCCTACTAAACAATCTGTAATCTTTCTACCAGTTAACTAAGAATTCATTAGAGTCATTAGGTCTGATTAGCCTGAAATAGGAGACATAATTCGAGTAGATTAAAAACTGTTAAGAAGTCTACTCACAGGGCAGGCAAAGTGGCTCACCGGGTGAAAGCACTCACCCCGAAAGCCCGAGTTCGACACAGAAACACACACAGTAATTAAAAACTCCAAGTCCATTCATCACACTAAGAATAGTAATATTAATTGTTATTTAAATAATTAAAACCTAAAAATAGGTACAAAATGTCGCAAAAGTTCAGTTAGATCTAAACAACTTGGTATATTCAGGACGTCCAACATTGGGCTAAGCCCTGCAGGGCGAGCAAGGACTGTCCATCTTTGGAATTCTTAAAGAATTGAATACCGTTCGACTTCTAGCCAGGGAGCAGCTTCCTGGGCATCTGGATCCCTGTAAGGTTTTGTTCTGATCTATTCACATTTGGTAAATTGGGAGTGCCAAACCCTTTGATGTCACTGGGGGATGGAAACAAATAGAAAGCATCCCAAGTAATATTATAGATGGGGACACAGCTCTTAAAAAATACGCACACTCGAGCTGGAGAGATGGTTCAGTGGTTAAGAGCAATGGCTGCTCAAGAGGCCCTGGGTTCAATTCCCAGCACCCACACGGCAGCTCACAACTGTCTGTAACTCCAGTTACTTATGCTTCGATTGTTCATGTTCTAGGCTCAAAGAGTCAGGCTGTGCAACAACCGAGAGAAATTGGAACCTGTGGTTCTTGAATTTCTTAAGATAACTGCCAAAGGAGACTTATAGACCTTGGCTGCGTCAGGGAGAGAAGTGTAGGCATATTCGGCCCTCTGGTTTTGTGGCAAACACCTTAAGGCAGCTCTCGCAAGCTGCAGTATTTAGCAACGGGCATGCCACATAAGCAGCATTTCTGTTATAGGCTCTCGAATTTGTGCTAGCAACCATGCATTCTCCTTGTCCAGGCGGTGGGTGCCGCAACCCCTGTGATTCACTTGCCACCTTTGTTGCATTGCCAACACCCCAGACCAGTGAAAGAGCGGAGGACGTACTGCGGTTTCAATCGTGGTGGGGCTCAGGTTTTCTCTCAGCACAGCGTATACACTCGGAGACATGGGGAGAAGGTCTGAAGGAGACTGTGGCTCCGTGGAATCACTTCGGCTTAAAGAGATAACAGGAGAATATTACAAGGATTATAACATAATAGCTCATGGTAACTTGCTGTGTCCGGGACTCATCTAGCGCTTCATCTCTTTGTGACATTGAGCTGCCTACTTCATCATTTCCTATCAGAGCATTCAATCAGCTATGGGATACATGGCATATAAAAACGCAGCTTTATAATTCCAGCCTTAATAGACTGGAGAGTGTGCTCTGAAGACTCGCTTTATGTGTTCAAAGAAATGAGACATAAAATGCTTTATTGGGCATTAAAAATGCCTTATCTTCAGTTATATGTACTCTGATCTGCCCTTAAATCTTTTAGGAAAGCCTTTTGAAAAAAAATCAATTCAATAATAAATATTTTACGTGTGACTAACGCTACTCACATCGTTGAAATGGGGATAAAAACCGAAGGGACATAACCTTTGTCTCCCCGTTCTGTTGGTCTTGAAACTGAAAAAGAAAGGCACAACGTTGGGAAGAAATGTTAACATTATTGATAAAAGTTGGAAATCGAACATCTAGGAAAATGTCTACAATGCTCAGAAGAAAATAAATAATAACGTTTGTCTTGTAATTTGCAAAATAGCCACACAGGTGAACTTGAAATGCATAGGCAAACAACGAAGCCCTTGGCAGGCTGATATGACTTCACATATTAATGACTCTAAAATGTCTGATGACAATTGAGATGGCTTGATCATCTGCCCTTTAAGTGCGGCAGTAATATCCAATTCATTTGTACATCAGGAAATTTATAGTGCCGTAGTGTCTCTGAAGGCCTTAGCCTTAAAGGTTTGGTTGTCAGTCGGTGGGGCACCTGGGGATAGTTAAAATGTGGAGCCCTGATGAAGGAAACTCATTAGGTGTGTGCTTTATAAGAAATATTGAGACGCCAGCCTCTTCCTTCTCTGTGTCTTGGTCACACACTCCCATCATGAAGTCTCATTGCAGGCCTACTGAAAGGTGATGGAATTAACCTCCAGAGACTGACACCTTCCAAACGGTAAGCCCAACAAACCTTTCTCTTTGGCCGACACACATAGGAACAGAATTCTTTTCATTCAAACACTACCCAGAGGTTTTGAAGCATGGACACGAGCTTGCTTAGAAATAACATTACACCATGATGACCACATAGTACCGGTAACGGGCAAACCTTGGTCTTCCCAGGTGCGCCATGCCGATCGAATGCCAGTATGGTGTCTCAGCTTTAATTAGTCCACCATTCCCTACAGCTGAAGAGCCTTAGAGACTACATACCGTCATCCCTTGGTACCTGTAGGGGACTGGGCTCTAGGAACCCTGACAGTCACTCGGTCTACTATGCTTCAATCCTGTGTGTACAATCGCGCTGCGTTTTCTTTTATGTATTCAATATCGTTGAATGCCTATTTGAATAGTCACTCTTCTAGAGCTTTAAGACACATAGGAGGAGAGTCTGGCAAGGAGAGTGAAGCAGGGAGCCCCATGTCTCCTCTTACATAAAGAATAAACACTCCGAGTAAGGATGACAGTGAGGCTGGATGGGGTATATGATTCAGAGCTGGATTATTTGTCCAGCATTCATCAGAGCCTGAGTTCCATCCCTAGCCTCTCTCTCTTTTTTACACACACACACACACACACACACACACACA
>PVIU01016105.1:0-46053 GCA_004026605.1 Ondatra zibethicus | reverse complement strand
CATGGACCCCAGACTACAAGAGAAGGACGAGGAGGAGGAGGAGGAGGAGGACTAGGAGTAGGAGATGATGCACATGCAGGAGGAGTAAGTATGGCCATAACATAGAGAATAGTAAGAGAAGCCAGGCTGAGGGACTGCCTGAAGGAAGAGGCAGAAGGGTTGTGAGTATATTAGCATAGGACAGCAGGATTCTAAGGAGTTCTTTCTCTTCCCTCAGGTGCTTCTGTTGCTTTTGTATTCTAGTTCTTGGGGTGTATTGCTAAGGCACTTAGAAAGAGTCTTTACTTTCAATCAAGAAGTTTGCCTTTGGTTACCTGAAAATGTTTCAATAAATTTAAAGACATAAGGACATATAGTTGAGAGTTTCAAGGCAAAATATTTCCTAACAGTGTCAAATGTTTCATATTGATGGGTTTGAGCTGTCTATGTAGGCACAAGATTGCTTAGACCCATAGTATGCATATGAATTGACTGTAATCTGATAGCCTCATAACTGTGGTCAGTCTAATCCAACACAAACAAAGCTACAATGTTGAAAAATGAAAATTCTAAACAACAGGGAGGAAGGGACTGAACAAAAGGAAGCAGCTTAAGATCTTGAATTAGTGTTTACTCATGATGCCATGAATACAAGAACATTGAATCATTAAAATTAAAATATATAAATGTGTATATAAATTTATAATCATAAATACCTATGTATATATTTGTGTACATTTATTACTGTTATAAAATCAACTAAAATGACTCTTACCTGTATAGTATGTACCTGGATTTTGACAAGAAACTAAATTTTTTCTCCATACATTGGGGCCTCTGGGAAAACTCCAGACAGGCCTAGCTCTTAAAAACCTCCAACCTAGTCCCAGGTATTCAGAACGTTTCCATGAGCAGAATCCCAATTCTTAGCAATCTTTTGTTTTAAGTTTGAAATATATTCTCGGGCAGTGGCTTAGGTCTTCTTGGTGACTGTTCTGTCACTAGGTGCGTTTGGAAGTAGTCAGCCATCATGTGCTCCCCTCAAACCCTCAGACAGTTGGCTGGAGCACAGGCCTGAGTCGCCTGCACCAGATTATATTTATTTCTTTTTTTTAGCAGTGGTGTCTTTGAAGAAATGAAAGAATGCTGTTTCAAATATTAGCATTCAAACACATTTAGATGATGTTAACCTGTCTGTATAGAATGGTCTTTATTTGGTCTCCTGTCTATAATTTATTCACATTGAAAAGAGGCACAAAATGATACCATCCCGAGAATGCATGTCTACTGAGATTATGAAAAACCCTTTTGTGAGTATTTGCGATAATTTGTAGAGTTTTGTTGTTTTGTCTGCTGCTGTTTTGGGAATAGGCACCTGACCGTAGGAGATGTATGTGACTATTTGTGAGAGCTGTGTTTACGATTAACTGTCTCTTGTATTGCATAGGGTTAAAACTTATTCTAAAGTAAGGTTCAGTTTCTCCCAGGAAAGAACATGTAAAAGATTCTGTTGGTCTGTATTCTCATCAACTCTTAATGCTGTCAGGCAATTAAGGTTTGCCTTTAGGAGAGTTTTTGTCAGTGATTTTTTGCATATCTGATTCTTTGACTGTGTCTTAATGTGTATTTCATTAGTTTAAGTCATTATCACTGCTTTATATACTTTCTGATCCCCCTTGTCCCAGTGTCCTTCACTCGTTTCTACATTCAGTGGTTCATTTGTTCATTGATCCTGCCTGTCCAGAACTCACTAATTTCCCTTTTCCCTACTGATGCCTGCCTCCCATGAACTGGTTGGCATTAGCCAGCAGTGGTGGCATTTGTATCCTGATTTGGTATTTTCTGTGTCTTTTTCATTTTCTTCCTTAACCTTTGCTAGTCCAACTTCCCTTCCTTTCTTCTTCTGCACCCCTTTCCATCTTTCTCGTTGCCTATTCCCTTCCCCTGCATCTCTTTTGACCTGCGTTTCCTCTCCTTCTAAGTCCATCCCATTCCCTCATTCCTTCCCTATATCGTCTGCCCTTTCTTCCTTTGCCCTTTAATCATTACATCCCTTTCCCCAATTTCTACCGCCTTGCTCTGTTACAAGCACCGTTCCATCTTTTTACTTCTTTCCCAATTTTTCACTCTATTTCTCTCCTCCCATTTAAAATATTCTAAACCGTTTTCCAATTTTAAGGCAGGAGAACCTTTCTTACATTTTTTCCCCTTCGAGCTTTTTCCTTTTCTCCCTTTCTTCTTTCCTTCCTCCCTCCCTCCCCCCTCTCTCTTTCTTTCTTGCCGTTTGAGCCACTCTTAGTTTTCCATTATATTTTTTGCTTATTATTATTAATTTCATCCTCCTCCTCATCATCATTTTTATTACTTTTATTTGCTTTTACAGATAGCCCTGTCCATGTGCTCCTGGATTTCGTGGAAGTCTTTGTGTAGAGTACGGTTCTCTCAAACTCACAGAAATCCTCCTATTTCTGTTTCAGGAGGTCAGGGATTAAAGGCCTCTGCTGGCAGCCTGGCTAGATTTCCGTTTTAAAGTCACTCCCATTTCTCCTTTCACAATTCTTTCCATATTTCCATAATTTTTAAGTAGAGGCATAGAATTGGTTGTAAATAACTAACTAATTGATGGAGCTTGGAGCTTGGATTTTAGACAATAACTAAGAGCTCCTAGTACAGTCATGTCTTCCTTTCACCTGTTAGGCTAGCTCTATGGCCTCCTAGCTGAATTCACTTTGTGTTACTTTTCCAGAGAAATTACTATTTTGAAGTTATATAAAAAAAACTTGTTAAAACCAATAGTAATGCTAAAGTCAACTCATAGTTTTTTGATATGTGCTTTCAGTTTAATGATATTAAAAGTTCTTCAAGAATCTAAAGGTATTTGTTAACTTAGTTAACTCTTAATTAATTTATTAGTTATTTATTGCCTACCATGTGGTTTTTATCACCAAGGTGGAAATAGACAAATGCTGTTTACTAATTACAGCTTGAATCTCTAGTTTCTGCCTTTTGTGTTGTAATAAGAAATATATGATGTAGGAAAAACATTTTTTATTAATTCATCCTAGATTAACTTTATGTTTGCAAATAGTACTCAATATAAGCTATAGCATGTGTATTGATAAAATTATGGGATAAACTTACCTAGAAAAAACTATCTTTTTATTCTGCTTGATTAATATTAAACACTGAAGAAAATTTCAAAAGGAACTAACCAAACACACTTGAGATACAGGATTTTGCAATGGATTTGGATTAAGACAAGAGTGTGGTAGAGCAATGTGTCAATAAAGTCAAAATAGGTTTTGGTCTGATTCAAGAGAACTGTCAGAGAAAATTAATAGGAGTAAATCTGTTGTTTACTTGATAAATCATGAAAATGTGGATTATTTCAGCCTTAGTTCTTACCCTTTCAGTCCAAAGAGTCTTCTCTGTAAATTAATGAAATTTGTTCTTTGATGGCTTTACACACGTGTGTAATACATACTGATTTCTCTCACCCAGGCTCTCCCCAGTTCCTCTGGCTATCCTCCTTCTTTACAAATCTTTTCATGTCTATTCATTTTGTTTTGTGACCCACTAAATTTAACCAGAAATATCAATGTGACCTTAGGTTCAGGACTAAATCCTGCAGCCTCGTGGGCCAAGCTGAAGGTACATAATTCAAGGCAATGACTCCCCCCTTTTTTAAAATAATGTATCAGTAGTTACTAGTTTAGCAGTGAAGGCTAGAGGCCTGTGAGCCCCTTCCATGACTGGTTGTTGACAGGTCCAGTCTTTTTGTGTGGGATCCAGTTTAGGTAACTGCAGTTGCTATGGGTTTGATTTCAATAGTTGTATCATGGCTAGAGGATGACATTTTCAATACTTACTTTATTTTTCTGGCTTTTACATATTTTCTGTCCCCTCTTCTGTATTGTTTCCCAAGCCTTCGATGGGGATGGTATAAATGTCTTGTTTTAGGGTTGATCCCCCAGCTATGACTTATACTCACTGTTCATGGGGCTAGCAGAAGTTGTGACTCAAGAGGCTTATTTCTAATTTTCTAGGCAAATTTATTCAACACCATAATGAAAGCATTCTTCCAGTTTATAAATTATCAGATTCTTACTACGTATAAAATACTATCATATAACATAAAAGAGTGATGCTCTGATCTTTGCTAACATTATTTATAAAAGCAGTCTCTATTTTTAGCAAAGAAGGGAAAATAGGGTATAAGTACCCCAAATAATTATTATTGAAAGTTTATATGTATAGGATATTATGAAACCATATGACTGATGACAAAATTGGAAGGTTTGCTAGAAAATGTTCTAAAATATGTTCAGAAACTAACTCTGACACTTACTTGCTATGTGAAATTCATTTTCCTCATCTATAATGTGAGTATAAGAATATCTAACCTCATAACATTTAAAATATTTTAGGCTTAACTTCATTTTTTAATTTAATATTTTTCTATATCTGTGGTTTGTAGTGTGTACATGCCTGCATGCTATAGCACTCATGCACAGGTCAGAGGACAGCTTACAAGAGTCTGTTCTCTCCTCCCAACATATGGGTCCTGCAAACAGAGCTCAGGGCATGAGGTTGGGCAGCACGTGCCTTTGTCCACTGAACAATCTGCACTGGCCCAAGAGCTTTGAGCACAGGAGCTCACTAAATGCAGTTGTCATTATCAATAACATACTTAATATGATAGTCATTTCTATAAGTTCTTTGGTAGATGAATTATAGTTAGTGAGAAGATGTTGTTCTAATGTAGATGATGCAAATTACATTTTCAGAATAAGGAATTCAATAATTATGCTTTAAAGAAATAGCAGTTGGAGTGAGGTATCAGTGAGAGGAAATTTAGCAATAAGTACAAATTAATAAAGATATGTACATCCAAAGAAGTGAGAGCAAGCCAAATCTTTCACATACAGGCTTCAGAGCTGAATTTTCATATGTTCAAGATTAGAAAGACAGTGACCACTGATTAAGGGTTTAAATTCATCTAGTCTTATAATCTGTAAAGGGTTTGCTTAGAATAAAACTGTTCAATTTGTGTTCTATTAAAATCTTTCTGGCTTAAAAAAAAACTCATTGAATCTTCCTCTTAGATAATGGAAACATTCTTTATATAACAATTGATGTGACCAGATAGTTCTTTAATGTTTATCTATCTCTGATATAATTTTTACCTTGAATTTTATATTAACATTGACTTCATTCAGTTTAAAAGGATTTGAAAACAGAGTAATTTAACATGACTTTTGTTTATATTCGTTTTTTAAATAGTGGTCTTACTATGTAGACCAAGTTGACTTAGAATAGAAGAAAAACTATAAAATTACTGTAATTCCAAAACATCTCAAAACTACACAGACACACACAGTTTCTTCTCATTCAGTAATGAAAACAGTGAAAAAAGAATTTTCTGTAGCATACAACGTGGACTTTTATGTTTTGTTTAAATATCTAAATTCCCTTTTTGTATATATACTATGTATAATAATTCTTAGATTTAATTGTCTTAATAATACTTGAATATTTTTGCATAACTACTTTTTTATACTATGAAGGGAAAACACATTTGAACTTGAAATGGCCTCCTATCTGAAATCCAATAAATAAATGTCCTCTGAAGGAGAAAATTTCCATACTATTAAAGATTCGATTTTATGTTTAATAACGTTTCTGTAAATATGATCATCTTCAGGAAGAGAGGTTGTCAGTTACTAGGAAGAAATAAAGAATTTTATACCACACCATTTTGAAGATCTTCAGGTGGCAGGCCCCTTCTGTTTCAAGAGTAGGTATAGCAGAGAGTACATTCTATTTTACTGTCTTAGGAACTGCTGGCTTCTTCTTAGGGAGACCAAAATTATTTCCCTGTTGTCCCTAGAACTAGCAATGTCTGATACATACTTTAATAACATCTTTGAGGAGCTTGCATTTGTTTGGTACTATAAAAGCTGCATATGAAAATAATTTTACTTTATACTTTAGAAAATGGATATACTCTTTGTTGTGAATATATGCTTTTTGTTTTAGGCTCTAACTTCAGAATTATAATTTTGAAAGTCCCTTATACATTAAGGTAGTAACAGATACAATATCTACACTCAGTTTTGGAAAAAGTTGTAGAGAGAGGAGAAGACCTATCAATAGTTTACTTTTGGTTAACATGGCAATTGTGTATTTTCCTAACAAAACTTTGAAATTGGCTTATAATAAACTCAGAACTAGAGGTGCATATTTTCTCTGAATTTCTGTTTGATGTATGTTGTGCAGATTGATGGGGTGTTTTAAGTCATTTTTTCCTTCCTCTCTTCAGAGTGATCTTCGTTTATGTTACAGGTTCCTCCCAAGTTAGAAAGCCTGTGGAGGGGCAATTCCAAATTGCACTATGTATGACCCTTCTGGGCACTCTCAAATGTGAGCAAATGATTTCTGTCACTGGGCTGGTATAGTGCCTTTTAGTTTAAGCATAAAGTAAGAAGAACAACAAAATCCAGAAAGTGGGACTAGGAGGGCATTGGTGTAAAAAAAAAACCCATGGTTAAGAGGGATAAAGGTGAAAACGTTGGAACCACAAAAGGATGGAGTGAGTGCCTTTGCTCAAATTCCTGTATAGGAACTGAGCTGAATTTTCCTTTCTCCTTGGACTTGATTTCCTGGGGAAGCATTTACATTTTTGGGTCAATGGCCAAAGTAGGAGTTGGCCAGGAGTCTGACAGGATGATGGAAGTGAGTGTCCAGGATGGAACTTGATGCTATACTCCAGGGGTACAAGGGCTGCTGCTAGGTTTTTTTGTTTGGTTGGTTTTTTTTTGTGTGTTTTTTTTTTCTTTTTTTCTTTTTTTTTTCTTTTTGGTTCTGGCTGATAAGGAAAAACTGCCAAAAGGACTTTTCAGGGTCGCCATGTCTCTATGATGGCCACTGCTTGGACATGCACAAGCAGGTTGCTGGGTCCAGGGCTCAAGCTCCGTCGCTGCAGCCCTCTGAGGGTGTGTTTGCAGCCAACACAGGGCACATAGCCTGCTGTGGGAGGGCGGGGTGGCTATATCGGTTGTGGGGCATGCGCGGCTCTGCGCGCGGCTTCTCAAAAATGGCGGCGGCAGTGTGAACTCTGGTGTCTGCTCCGGGAACTAGCATGACAGAAGTTTTGTTGCTAGGGCGGAGGAGACCCGAGGTGCGTGGTGCCCCCGGCCCCCCATGGGGAGTGGCTACTAAGTCCTGGTGTCGCAGTCCTGATGGCTGTCTGCAGGGCGGGCGGTGGGGAGCCTTAGGGGCACGTCCTGAGCTGGGAACGCCCCCTTACTGCCGCGCCAGCGTCCCGCCTCAGTTTGTCCCGACACCCCTGTCTCACACCCCTGGACTCTTTACCCCAGATGCCACGGCTGCCGTGTCTCACTTAGTGTTCACTGTGGGCCACTTTGGCTGCTAGCGCGCAGTGCTGCCCTTCACACTTGCTAGGAGCCCCTCCACCGGCCCGTCTTGCTGCAGGCATTCTGGCCCCTGGCCCAGCTCCCTCCGAGGGCCCCTCTCCTGCAGTGCCGACAGCGCCCTCTGCAATTCTCTCCAGGGTAGGTGGGACCAGGCTGAAGCCTGGGGGCTTTGCGGGTGGTTGGTAGGGTTGAGTGGGGCAGGGATGACTTCTTTGCAAGGTTTGGGTTCAGATTAGTATTTAGGAGGTAACTTGGATTTTCGGAGGGGATGTCAGCCTAGAAAGATGCGCCTGTGGCCTGGAGCCCGCGCGGGTCTGGTGCCAGGTGTGTGCCTTGGGGCTCCTCGCGGGGGTGGGGTGAGGTGGGGGTGGGGGTGTGTTAGCCCATTAGAGTGGATACCTCCTGGATGAAGTTGGATGGGAAGGCATGGACAGACTCCTCCAGAAAGGGTTTAGGCGAGGGGATGTACTCAGTCAAGGTTTGAGTCTAGTGACCACTGTTCCTTTCATTTGAAAGCAGCCCTGTAAAGGTTCCTCGCCTTTATTGATTTTTTTTTTTACCTGACTAGTATTCCAAGAGTCTGGAAAAAAAGATATGAGATATTAGGAGAATTTGGAATCTAATCCAACGCTTTTATTTATTTGTTTGTTTATTTATTTATTTATTGGTGTTTTGAGCTATATATGTAGCTTCAAAGACTGAAGAGTAATTGCCCCTCTCCTCTCCGCTCCAGTCCTGTGTTGTATGTGGGCAGCTCACATATTTACTTATAGGTTCCCATCTGAGAGTATTGATGTTTTAAAGAAGGTTGTTAAACATTTGTCATTCATCACAAAGTGTGATTACAATTAGAAATGTCTGTATTTTTGAAGAATGAGAACATTAACCTTCATGATTTACCTTTAGGGTGACTTTAGAATGTCTTTTGAGAGTAAATAGATTGGTTACCAAGGGTAAACTGAGGCAGGGAAAATACCTTTAGGTGTATGATTTTCAAAAATATTGAAGATGCTTTGCTTTTTTCTCAGAGACCGTCAGCTGTTGTAGTCTCAGTGTTTCCAGGGACATTATTATTATTTTCAGTTTGAGGAAGAATATTGGAAGATGTACTTGAGTACTAGGAGGTTTTTTTTTTAATAGTAGTTCATTGGCACATACTTAATTTTGTCTCATGATTGCTCTGAAATGTTTTCACTAATGTCAGTTTTACCTTTTTTTGCCATTCCGTTTTTCTTTATTAAGTAACCTATTTGTAATGATGGGTGTTCTTTTAAGCTGTTTGTGGTTTTCTGTATTTAATGGGGAGAATGTGAAAATAAGCTTTTAAAAGTGAGTCTAATTAGGATTTTGAGAAGACAGTGAGTTTGTTACCTTACATTGATCTATAGCTTTATCTATCATTTAAAAAATAATCTGAATTTATAAAATGAATTAGTCAAACCATTAAAAATAGCTTTGAAAATTTTGAATAAAATGTCTGGCCTCAAACTATGTAAGTTCCTTATGTGCCTGTTTACCCCAGAGAACTGCTTTGCTTTAGATTTGTAGTTAGGGGAAGTAAAGAATGCCGTAACTGGTTTTGCACTATCTGTATGAGGCTGTTTTAAAATTAGTGATGTCATGAATGTACACAGTTGCTCTTAATCATCAATTCTTATTTGTCACAAGACATTTGTTCAGCCTTTTTGATTTATGGCTCAGTTAACAGGTCTTCATTAAGCACCTGTGCTTTTTTATTTTATGGAATTCACTCAGTTTGAGGTATATTTATTCAAAGCCCATTTTGTGTTTCAGTTTCTGGGTGTTTAAGGTAACCAGTTCCACCAGTAGTACCTTATTCCTGTATATTCCAAGGTTGCTAAGGAAATCACAATTGATATAGAACATGCATTTCTTTGCCTAACGGTTAAATTCGAGTACTTTTGCCACTGTTCTTTACATTTTGGTTGTAACCAAGAATTATTTCTGATTAGGCCTGTGGGAGACGGGTATTTTGCTAGTATTAGTTGAAATCAGTACGCACATTGGAAATTGGGTATTTTTAAATGATAAACAATTGCACATTTATGACCAAGTAGCTTAGGTTATAACTAGACTTAAAAAGTGCTTTTATTATTTCAAAATATATCTTAAATCTCTCTCTAAAGCCAAAATAATAAGGCTTATGATGGTCAGTTACAGACTAGATGTGACTCTCATTTTTTTTGAGTTTGTTCCTTTTTAGCTGCCTGCCTGATCCTCCCAGATGCTTCCTATCACCCCTTTTCCTGCCCCTGTTCTCTTCTGTTGGTGTCTGTTTCCGCATTAGTGAAATGGTCTGGGTAATCCTGGGCTGTCTCACGAAGAAATAATTGATGATGGTAAAGTGCCTTAAAAGACTGAGTAAATACTAGGTCTTTTGAATGAAAATGACTTATCCCCTTGTTCCATTATAAGTTAGTTCCAAATACAAACTTTTAGTTTGAATTCTTATGGGGGGTATTTTACTTGAGATTTTTATTGCCACTATCTTTGGGTTAAGTGGAATACTGGGGTGAATGCAAGAGGATCCTCTGTTCTCTGAGCTACTAGTCACCTTTTAGAAACAAACTCATTATTAATGTCATAGAGTTATTACATGGGATCTTCAGATTAGAAGTGATTGTAGAATTTGAAAACCTGGAAACTTGACAGTAGTCAATGTTGGTGATTTTAAAAGTTCACCTATAATGGAAAGTCTTGATACTCCTTTTTCCTGAGGAATAGAGAAGAATACCAGTTTCAGTTACTAACTCCAATGTTGTATAATTTACTTATTTAATTTTATAAATATAGGAATAAAATAGTGTTAAATATGTTTTCCACACTTAGTAGCTTGGGCTTTGGTTACTTGAGGCATAGAAATAACTTTACCTCTAATGTCTTATTTGCGTAAAGTCTAACAGAAATGATAGTAAATTTGAGAAACAATCTAAGATTTGAAATGGGCATATGTTGTTGGGTTTTCATGAGTAAGGCATTTTCGGTTATTTTGCCTTTGTTATCTGGTATAAGTAAACCTTGGTAGCCATAGAAATAATAGTGATGATGTTTATATCGTGATTTCTATTAAACATAATGTCCCTAAATCTCCTGCTCTTGTTTTGGGCATCTGGTTGGATGTTTTTTTAACAAGAAATGAGGATAACTTATGTGAAAAGTTGAGTGATTTTGAGTTCACACAGCAGCTGGATATGATGGTGTTTTAGAGACTATATGGACTCTTTAAAGAGTTAAAAAGTGGAGTAAACTTGTTGAAGTTTTGTGTGAGTAAAGATCTGGGAAATATTTGAAGACAGAGAACACTTAACTCCTCTACTTGTAACTTGTGTTTATGGCTGTGGTTCTGCCCCTTCCTAAGTTTATAGGACCAAATTGTTCTAAGAGCGGAAAGAGAGTGCTCACCTTTTGTAGTAACTTACCATTGTAAACTTCCAAAGGGACAGAGGAAAGAGAGTGCTCACCTTTTGTAGTAACTTACCATTGTAAACTTCCAAAGGGACAGACACACTGCAGTTCTATGATATACTTGAGCACATGCTTTCATTTCTTGGGGAACAGCTTGCATGTCTTGCTTCTTGTCTTCGGAATACACATCACAGTTTTCACAGCTTTTGTTTCTCAAAAGGATTAGCTAGTTCAGAATTCCAGACATAAACAACTCTATTTGGTATGTACCTTGTAGCCTTTATTAGTTATTTAAGAATGAATGTTGTCAAAGTCCTTGGTTTTAATATTTGGTCACTTTTCCTACCTTTCATCAGTTTTGGCTAGCTTTTATTTTGATTTATATATACTTAAATTCAAACACTAATTCAAATGTATTTAAGTTTTCTTACTTTTGAACACAGAAATATCCTTCTTGCTGTGGAACTGTTTTTTTTTCCTTTGAAAATAATTTAAAGAGTATTATTTGGAATGTTTTTCATTATACTTTAAAGTTATTTGGAAGTAATGTACATATTCAGTTTTTAACTGACTTGGTAGTTTCATAAAAATGTTCAGATAAAGCAATCTTTGTAGTCATTGTTGAGATAAAATAGCCAATAGTGATAAATACATGTGTGTATTCCTTAACTTTATATTACTTTATAATCAGATTTTTTCATTTTAGATTTTAGAAGTTACAGAGATATTTAAATGAGTAGTTTGAAGATACCTGCTGCATGTTTGATATAGTGTCAGGGATGTTTCATTTTCTAGTCACGTTAGATTTTAGTTTATTGCATGCTTTTCTACACTGTTGTTTAGTAGGCACTGTTGTCATCATTTCCATTATTTCTTGTTAGACTGGTGTTAGAAACCATAAATCTAGGTTGCACTGATAATAGAAGCAGGCTGTAACTTGATCTACTTCTTTTGTCAAAGTATAACACCATGAGCTGCCTGTAGTAAATTGACATGCCATGCCATTAACTCTAGCCCTTCACAAATGTCAGTGGGCAGCAGGTCTTCGGGTAATTAGCTTGTGGCTGTGCTTTAAAACCTTAGGAATTTACAACTATAAACTGGAATTTTGGCAACCCTTGACTTGTATTTCATTTATATATTCTCTGATATAAAATGCTACCTAACTGTGTACAGAAATTCCACATAAATAATTTTAAAATGGCAAGTGATTCTTTAATTTGTAAGTTATAATTTTAAATAACTTAAAACTATGACTAATGAATTCTCTTGTGCACGCTCTCTCTCCTCTTCTTTCCCTCCCTTCCTCCCTCTCTCCTTCCCTCCCTCCCTTCTCTCTCTCTCTCTCTCTCTCTCTCTCTCTCTCTCTCTCTCTCTCCTTCTCTCTCCCCCTCTGTCTGCCAGGATCTCAGTAGCTCAGGTTGACCTTGAGCTTCTTATCCTCCAGTCTCCACCTTCCAAGTGATGTTGGATTTATTTTCACACACAAAAAGTCTCATTTCTTGGGGGTAGATCTTGCTAAAATATTTCCTATAGAAAATTTTATTTCCTTTGGAAGATTCAATTTGATAAAAATTCTTACTCCCATAATATTCTAAGAATTGGTAGGTCACTAATGGAGTTTTTATTCCATTTTATCCTTAGTAATATTTTACTTTTGAGACACAGTCTGTTTCCCTATTTGTCATCTTATTCTTGACGTAGCTTCGCATGCTCTGGGGTTTACAGAAGTGTGTCACCATGCCTGGATATTTTTAAATGTATTTGTGCAATTTAGGTTTTTTTCTAATTACTTTCATTTATGTGTAAAAGAGGGACTTTTGATTATTTTAATAACCTGGGTGAATTAAATCCATAATCGTAAAGTCTTAGCATGATGAATCATGACCGAGTCAACAAGTAACATATATATACCCTTTTTCTGTCTTTTTTTTTAGGATAGCCATCAGCACTGCAAAAATCTTAGTTATGAGAGTGCTTTTGTTTGTCAGAGAAACATGTTGCTATACTATATTTGAATTAAATGAACACTTACTTCAAGTCAAATGAAAAACTTTTTTAAGTGTGTGTTTTGTGCCTGTAACTCATATTTTTCACTCTTGTATACTGTGTTGACAAATGATTGTTTTAACTGAAAATGTTGGCTTTATAAATTTATAATATACATAGAGTTTCGTTGGAAGATTATTGGTATGTGGAACTTTGAAAGTGCATATAAAATACATACTTTCAAATTTGTATTTTTTATGGGCTTATGTGTATGTTTGTTAATTGGAAGGATAAACAACAGATGGATAACAGCATGTATTTCTTGATAGTTGGGTTAGAGTGGTTTTTCATACTCATATTTACTTGTCTGTATAATTTTGAGGAGAGTATGTCCAATGATGATTTTTAAAAAAAAAAAAAACAGTTTCTAGGAATACACAAGGCTGCCTCAGTGTGGGTCCAAAAGTTTTTCCAGTGTTAACTTATCTTAAAGAAAAAAATACTTGTGGATATTTATCCCAGAGTTATTCAGTGCAATGTGACATTGGTTTGGGCTTTGTTAGACCACTTCTCTGATAGCTATTAGAGAATGGCTTCTCTTTTGGCAATGAAAATATCTGATCATTGTAAACCTATATATTTAACCTACCTCTCTTACTTTGTTTCTGTCTTTGGGTTCTCACTTGTTCAAGACTCTAGACTGGGTGCTATACCTGTGTGGTGATATCTCATTTTCATGGCTACATGGCTATGTAGCCATGTTAGCTATAATTTAGCATTGGAAAATCTCTGAGCCATTTCTACGGCCTTATCCTCCTTTATTGTCTTCTGGACTTATGCACCTTGTAGCTCTAGCTGGTATCAAATAGTCCTCCCAAATGATTATTCTAGTCCGACTTTTAAAGGTAAGGTCAAGGAAAGATGAGTAATGTTTTATGATTTGTGTGTGTATGGATACCCCATGAAGCCTTGAGCTCTGAGAGGACATAGAGGGAATTGAGGACCTAGAAGAAACATGATCAACAATGGATTTCATCAAGCTAGTGGCAGAAACAGGATCTTATTTTGTGTCTTCATTCTGAAATTCCACTTTGTTCTTTCTCTGTTCATTGAAACTGTCAGCCGTGTGGATGACTCACCCCCCCCCTCCACACACACACTGTATGCATGCACATGTAAATATAACCTCATGATTTTACTGTCATTGTAGCAAAAGATGAAGCTTAGAAGTGATCACTTGACCCTTTTTCCTCTTAGTATCCTCTTTATTACCAGCATTCTCTTAGATTTGCAGTTGGGTTCCACACATTCAAGCCTCATTATAATGGTTTTTTTGTGTGTATAGTTTTTTCCCCCCTTTCCTCTCAGAAAAAAATTGTTCAAGGTTGTTCACAAAGCCGCTTTGCATCCTGTCACAACACCTTTTTCCCTGGGCTTATGAGGAATTCCTTTCCTGCCTGTACTGTTACTCTGGGGTTGGAGCTTGCTTCATTTCTTATACAAAGAAGCCTGGTGGGTTTCAGGAACATTTATCATGTTCGTATGAGTGTTCTAAGCACAAAAAATGAAATTATCTTTTTATTTGATAAATTTAAGAACCGTTTTTATTCCAAGTTCATTATACTTTCTGATAATAGAATATCATTTTAAATCCTCTTAATGCCTATACTTTTGTTTAATAATGTTATTTCCTTCTGTGGAATTCTTAGCGGTGCCAGGCGTTTTCTTTTGGGCCACCTACCAGCTCCCAAACCATAACACAGAGACTTATTATTAGTTGTGAATGATCGGCCTAGCTTAGGCATGTTTCTGGCTAGCTCTTATTTATGTTTTTATTTGTTTTCTTTTATTTAAAAAAATACCAACTTCTTTGTTGAATCTTTATGGGTTTCACATCATGCACCCCAATTCTGTTCACCTTCTAGTCTCCCAGTATTTCCCCCATCCCTGTTGCATTCTCCCACAAAACAAAGTAAACAAGCAAAAGCAAGAACAACAACAAAACAATAAATCAAAACAGAATAAAAACTGCACCTAAAACCGAAAATCTCTGCTTCGCCTTCTCTCCTGACTCTTCATCACATCTTCATCCATCCTGATGGTATTGGAGGCTTCAGTGTGTCATTTGGTATACTCCTTTCTCCCATCAGCTTGACTGGCAAATGTCCATTGCAGTGAGTCATTGGCCTGGTTCAAGGCCTCTGGTCTTTGGTACACCATCCTCACTGGATCCTCACCAGAGCTCTTCTGGGGTATCTTGTGTCTTGGAGATCTTGCTGGTATAGTTCCACAGGACCAGCCTTTTCACAAACTCCAGCAGGTCCTAGATGGGGTAGATGCTAGGGTGGGACAACCCAAGACCCAGCTGTGAACCTGGGCATTCTGCCTAGCTCTTTTAATTATTAACCTGTTTCTCTTTACATTTTGCCCCAGGGCTTAATACCTTTATTACTTCTGTACATCTTATTTTCACTGCTTCTCTATGTCTGGGTGGCTGGCATCTGCCTGGCTTCTTGCCCTGAATGTGTCCCTTGTTCTTTCCTCCTCCTCTTCTCTTATTCTTCCTCTCTCTTGAGCCTAGATTTTTCTTCCTATTTCTTAGCTCCACCTATCCCTTTTTCTGCCCAGCTATTGGTCATTCAGGTCTTTATTAGAACAATCAGGTGCCTTAGGCAAGCAAGGTGAAACAAATGGAACATATCTTTATCTAATTAAACAAACATCCTTATGTCATTAAATTCAGTGTAAACAAAAGTAACACACCTTTACACAGTTAAATTAATATTCCGTAGCATAAACAAATGTAACACATTTTTGCTTAGTTAAAGTAATATTCCACAACACTCAGCTTTTAAAAATATAGCACGCATGCACGCCCACTCGCCTGCCTGGCTACCTGCCTGTTACCATGTTTTGTGTTTGTGCTCTTGTCTGTCTTATGTTGTTGGAGTTCAGAAAATGGTTTCAGGTTACCTGGAGCTGTAGTTAACGGCATCTGTGAGCTCCTGAACATGTTTTCTGGGAACTTCAGTATATTGTAAGAGTTCTTAACCACTGAGCCATCTTTCAGTTAGTGTATATGGTATGTTTGAGTGATACATGTCTGGTGATTTTGAAATTGAGGAGGATCTTAGTATTAACCCATAGAAAGCTCTGGATTTTTTTTCTTAATTGCATAGCCAGTTGAAGCCGGAGGGTGATTTGGGAGGAAAACAGCCCAGACTGTATCTGACATTATGCATTATTATGGTAGAAAAGTACACCTATGGCAAAACAAGTTGAACAGCTGTGTTACTACTCCAGGTAGAACTGAATGAAAGTATAGACCGGTGAGTGTCAAGGGGCAGGATAATTAGCTGTGTACTCTATTGTTGGCCACTGAGTGAAAGAAAAGATGTACAGTTAAGTCTTGAGAGAAGTATTGGTATTGGTGAGAGAAAACTATCAGAAGAAGCAAAGTTTGGGGAGTTGAGGCTTTAATTGCAAATAAATATCTTGGGCTAGAGATATAGAAATCTTTCTGTGTAACTTCATAAATACATTCCCTTAATTACCAAGTTACATTCAGTCTATACACCATCACATCTTAACAACAGGCAAAGATATGCACCTGATCTTTTTCCTAATGCTTAGTCTGTGTTTTATTACTATTTCTTGGATTAGACTCTTCTGGTAGAAGGTCAGTCTAATAAATATATTTGTTTTAGAATATGGGGCATGTTCCATGCAGGAAAAAAACTAATTAATAGTAGTTTAAATCTATCAGGCCTCCTAACAAGCAGTTTGCCACTAAAATTAATTTACTTGAATTTTGAGACAGAATCTCACTATGTAATCCAGGATGACTTTAAATTTAAGATCCTCTTGCCTCAGCTTCCTGAGGGCTGAGATTATAGGCCTATTCCACAGTACTTACTTGGCTCTTAACAGGTAATTATTGTTAGAAGATTTGATTTGTGGAACTTTTCATTGCATTTATAATTTTTCTACTTCTCACCATTGTTATGTGGGCTCTGTTATAGGACTTAAATCAAAATTCAGTGACTGCCAATCTACCATCATCTCTGATTTACCCTTTCATTTTTGATACCCTAAAACGAAGCCCTGTACTTAACCCGTGTTCCATTAGTAGCTACTACTCATACACATTTTTTCTAGCTAGCATCTTTCTTTTCATTTTAATCAAGTACCCGACTCTGAAATTCATTTTTGCTACTATTACATCTCAGAAATTTATGGTACTTACAGCATTAATTGTTTTGCTTTTTAGGAAAATAGAGCAGAAGGGAATACCATGGGACAAACAGTGAATGAAGGTAAGATTTGCTTATTTAAAGATTGTTTTTAGCTGTTTATAACAAGTATCATAGCATATACTGAACTTGTGAAATAAAGCCTTTAAAATGCTTTAACAAATAACATAGTATTAAACAATTACCTGCTGATTATACCCTTTTCCCTATCAAATACTGTCATACTCTGTTTCTAGTATTTTCCTCCCAAAATTATTTTCTTTTTCATATTTGAAAGAAGAAATCCTTTCTTAGATTTCTCTGTAGACATATTTTATTGACAATTGATTAGGGTACAGCATTCTTAGAAGCACATTTATTTAGAAGATAATCATCAAGTTATTGAGGAACTAAATGGCTCCTAATCTCAATAAATTCTTTGCTACATACTTGGAATTCTTATATTCGTTTCTTGAAGTCAGTTTTATTGCCCTTATTTATTCTGTTGTCCCTTACGGAATTCAGGTAAAGTCTTTTGAAAATGATTTTTACTTTTAATTACATGTATATATGTTATGTCTTTGTGGATATGTGCATGTGAGTGAGGTTGCCTATGGAAGACAGAAGAGGACATCAGATCCCCTAGAGTTGTAATTTCAGGCAGCTGTGAGCCACCTAAACAGGGTACTATGGTGGTCATCTGCAAGAGTAGTAAGTGCTCTTACCTGCTGAACTTTCTCTATGGCCTCCAAATAAGAAAACTAAAAGTCTTGGAGGTAACTGAACAGGTTTTACGAAGCCAAAATAAGAATAGAAATATCCTGGGCTAGGGATGTAATTTCGGCATTAAGAGTACTTGCCTAGCATGTAAATAGCACTTTTTTTCAGGTCACTCTACCAAACAATAAAATTAAAAATAGTAGAAAGTAGGGACCAAAAAAAGGAATAAATAGAATTCAGTTCTTTTAACTGTAATATGAATGAATAATTCTTTCATCCTGTATTTCTCTGTAGAAGTCTGCTTATTGACTCATTCATATGCCACACCTCTTTGTACTTTGTTGCGCTTTATTTGCCATAATACATTCTTCACACATTTGCCTCTTTATCCTAGTTCAGGTCTTGTCTATCTTATTGCTTTCTTCTGATCACATGTTGAGTGCTGAATGCTGTCCTTTAATTTTGTTTAGCTTATTTGTTTGCTGACCTTGGTATAGTATTTATATATAGATTATTGGTTTCCTTAGAAAAAGACCCATGCTGTTACAATTTTGTCTTAGAAATTCTTACTATAGAATTATTTAGTAAATTTTGTAAGTGTGTGATTTCTTCAGACAATTTAAACAAAAGATAATTATATATCTCTCTAAAATATTCATAGACCTTTAAGGATTTCTTAATCAAAACCTGAAAGACCTATCAATCATTGCTATATGGAAACTCTGAGTCCTGAGATTCAAGCATTCACACTTAAGATAATGAAAGACATTTGAAAAACAATGATACTGTTGATTATTTGATGATATTAAGAACTTAGGATATTTTAGCATTATATTTTATATTTATTTCTTTCATATATACTCTAATTTGTCTGAGTGAAGTGATATATTTTGGATTTGGTGACATCTCAAGAATTTTGAGCCCTCATTGAAATATTTAGTTTAGCATAGAGAAAAACCTGAGTAGTTCATTGAAGTACATTGTATTCTATTCTAGTTTGCATGTGATGTTTTTTAAACACTTGAAAGCATCACTTATTTCTAGGAAATTATTTTAAGCAATGTAAGGATCTACCAACAGTTCATTTAGATTATTGGCACATTCACTTAACAAATGTTTGAGTGCATTATATATCCCAGATCCTGGTCTATGTTGTCAACATATATTACTGAGCAACACAGACAGAATTAAATACTTATTTTTATGAAACTCTCATTTTAGTAGTGAAAAATACAGTAAAGAAAATGAACGAGTAAACTATGAAGTGTAGAATGCACTAAAAAGTATTAGGACACATAGCAAATGAAGATAATAATAAAATTGAAACATGTTCCCATTTAAATATTAAATTAAGTTTATAATCTTTGAAGTGCTCTTTCAAACTATTCCAATTTTATTTTCTTTCCCTTGGTTAGAATCCATGGATGTCAAGAAGGACAGTCAAGAGAAAACTACTCATTCAAGTACATCTTCTGTGCAAAGCAGTAGGTTTTTAAGTAATTTAATACATGATTTTTCTTCCTCTTTCAGTGTTATAATGAACTCATGTTGCTTCTGGTATAGTATGTATATACTAACTTCCAATACCTTAAAAATCGTAGTCATAGAAAGGGTCAAAAATGTACTGTGATATTTTAACTTTTATTTAAAGATGAATTGATAAAGATTGCATGAAATTACAGTTGTATATTTAAGTGCAAATTTGTCCAATTTCTATTGGTAGAAATTTGTCATTTAAAATTATCAGACTTTTTATTTTATTTTTCCATTCAAAAATTGACACTTCCTCCCCTTCTCTCATTCCCCACCCGCTCCCCACTAACCTTCCTCCCTCCCCCTCCATCCTTAAGAGAGGGCAGGGTGCCCTGCCCTGTGGGAAGTCCAAGACCTTCCCCCCTCCATTCTGGCCTAGGAAGGTGTGCATCCAAGTAAAATAGGGTCCCAACAAGCCAATACATGCAGAAAAGACAGGTCTCAGTGCCATTATCGATGGCTTCTCAGTCCGTCCCCATTGGCAGCCACATTTAGAGAGTCCAGCTTGATCACATGCTCCTTCAGTCCCGGTCCAGCTGGATTTGGTGAGCTCCCATTAGATCAGACACACTGTCTCAGTGGGTGGACCAACCCCTCGTGGTCCTGACTACCTTGCTCATCTTCTCCTTCCTTCTTCTCTTCAACTGGACCTTGGGAGCTCAGTCCATTGCTCTGATGTGGATGTGGGTCTCTGTCTCTATCTCCATCCATTGGACGAAATTTCTGTGGTGATAATCAAGATATTCATCAGTGTGACTATGGGACAAGGCCAGTTCAGGTACCCTCTCCTCTGCTGCCCAAGGACCTAGCAGGGGACATCGCTGTGGACTCCTGGGATCCCCTCTAGAGCCAAGTCTCATGCCAACCCTTTACTCTGAGATTATGTCTGTCATTGTGCTCGAGGTGTGTTTCTTGTAAACAGCAGAATGTTGGATCCTGTTTTTGTATCCATTCTCTTAACCTGTGTCTTTTTATAGGTGAGTTGAGTCCGTTGATATTAAGCATTATTAATGACCAGGGGTTGTTCATATCAGTTACTTTCTTTTTTGTGGTAGGGTTTGTGTACATACTATATTCATCTTTTTGAGTCTGGGTTATCTCACTAAGGATAGTGTTTTCTATTTCCATCCATTTGCATGCAAAATTCAAGATGTCATTGTTTTTTACTGCTGAGTAGTATTCTAATGTGTATATATTCCACACTTTCTTTATCCATTGTTCCATTGAGGGGCACCTAGGTTGTTTCCAGGTTCTGGCTATTACAAATAATGCTGCTATGAACATAGTTGAACAAATGCTTTTGTAGTATGCGGCATCTCTTGGGTATATTCCCAAGAGTGGTATTGCTGGATCCTGAGGTAGGTTGATTCTCAATTTCCTGAGAAACCGCCACACTGATTTCCAAAGTGGTTGCACAAGTTTGCATTCCCACCAGCAATGGATGAGTGTTCCCCTTACTCCACATCCTCTCCAGTATAGGCTATCATTGGTGTTTTTGACTGTTCGGTTTCCATGAGTTTGTAGGATTTCTGGGGGTGGAATTGTTGTCAAATTCTAACTTTACTCCATGGTGATCTGATAAGACACAGGTGGTTACTCCAATTTTTTTGTATCTGTGGATGTTTGCTTTGTTACTGAGTATGTGATCAATTTTGGAGAAGGTTCCATGAGATGCTAAGAAGGTATATTCTTTCCTGTTTGGGTAGAATGTTCTATAGATGTCTATTAAGTCCATTTGGTTCAGTACATCTGTTAGTTCTCGCATTTCTCTGTTAGGTTTCTGTTTGGTTGACCTGTCCATTGGTGAGAGAGGAGTGTTGAAATTTCCTACTATTAGTGTGTGGGGTTTGATGTGTGCTTTGAGTTCTAGTAATGTTTCCTTTACATATGTGGATGCTTTTATATTAGGGACATATATATTCAGGATTGAGACTTCATCCTGATGGATTATTCCTCTTAAGAGTATACAATGTCCATCTCCATCTCTTCTGATTGATTTTAGTTTGAAGTCGATTTTGTTCGATATTAGTATAGCCACATCTGCTTGTTTCTTAGGTCCGCTTGATTGAAAAACCTTTTCCCAACCCTTTACTCTGAGATAATGTCTGTCTTTGTGGTTGAGTTCTGTTTCTTGTAAACAACAGAATGTTGGATCCTGTTTTTGTATCCATTCTCTTAACCTGTGCCTTTTTATAGGTGAATTGAGTCCATTGATATTAAGTGATTTTAATGACCAGTGGTTGTTACCTCTGGTTATTTTTTTTGGGTGGTAGTGTTTGTGTGTTTCCCTTCTTTGGGTTGTGCCAGTGGAGGGCTGTTAGATGTCTGTGTTATTATGGGTGTTGTTTGCTTCCTTTAGTTGTGGTTTTCCTTCTAGTACTTTCTGTAAGGCTGGGTTTGTGGCTATATATTGCTTAAATTTGTTTTTATCCTGGAATATTTTTTTTTTCTCCATCGATGGTGAAAGAAAGCTTTGCTGGGTGTAGTAGTTTGGGCTTGCATCTATAGTCTCTTAGTGTCTGCAGCACATCTATCCAAGACCTTCTGGCTTTCATGGTTTCCATTGAGAATTCAGGTATAATTCTGTTATGTTTAACTTTATATGTTACTTGAACTTTTTCCCTTGTAGCTCTTAATATTCTTTCTTTATTCTGTATGTTTTGTGTTTTGATTATTATATGGAGAAGGGAATGTTCTTTTTTGATCCAGTCTATTTGGTGTTCTGTATGCTTCTTGTACCTTCATAGGAATATCCTTCTTTAGGTTGGGAAAGTTTTCTTCTATAATTTTGTTGAATATATTTTCTGGGCCTTGAGCTGTAATTCTCCTTCTTCTACCCCTATGATTCTTAGGTTTGGTCTTTTCATGGTGTCCCAGATTTCCTGGAGGTTTTGTGTTAAGAATTTGTTGGATTTGTTGTTTTCTTTGATCAATGAGTTTATTTTTTCTATAGTATCTTCAGCACCTGAGATTCTTTCTTCTATCTCTTGTATTCTGTTGGTTATACTTGTCTGTTTAGTCGTTTTTCGTTTACCCAGATTTTCCATCTCCAGCTTTCCCTCGATTTGTGTTTTCTTCATTGCCTCCATTTCAGTTTTCAAGTCTTGAACTGTTTCCGTTACCTGTTTGATTGTTTTTTCTTGCTTTTCTAGGGTATCTTTGAGGGATTTATTCATTTCTCCTCACTTTTTGTTAGTCTTCTCATCCATTTCTTTAAAGGAGTTTTTCACATCCTCTTTAATGGTCTCCATCACTTTCATAATGTTACTTTTAAAGTTGATTTCTTCTACTTCTTCTGGATTAGGTTGTTCAAGTCTTCCTGTTGCATATTTGCTGGATCCTGGTGTTATCATGTTGCTTTTCAGGTTGCTGGAGGAATTCTTCCATTGGCGCCTGCCCATCTCTTCTTTTGAATGCGGTCAGGGGAGTCTCGATGGCTTGTTCCAATTTATGTTGTGGCTAACTGTACGTGGGGATTTTTCTTGTTCTGCCCTCTCTTAGGTCCCCTCAGCACTGGAGTTGGCTCTCAGATCCCTTCCTCCCTGAAGTAGGCTATGGTGGTGGATCTAAGGATCCCCTCCAGATAGATCTGCTGGTACTGGATCAGGGCCACTTGCTGGCCAAGGACCTCGCAAATAAAAGGGTGGGCTTGATATATGCTGGCTTCGTGGAACAAAGAAATCCCTGCTGCCTTGCACTTACCTCTTTGTCCCCAGAGCCTCAGCCCTGAAGCAGGCTGCATTGGGAGATCCTAGGACCCTGCAGATGGAAAGGGGTGCTTGGGAGTGAGCTGGGGTGGGATAAGCAGGAAAGCCAGTAGCCAGGGAGAAGCCCCACTGAATGGCCAGAAAGTTTAGGGGATTAGAGGGCGACTGTACTCCCTTCCCGGGGCGTCTGGGCAGCCGGGCAGGGACACACACACTTACCCCTCTGGATGGATCTTCTGGTACTGGGTCAGAGCCACTTGCTGGCCAAGGACCTCGCAGATAAATGGGTGGGTTTGGTATATACCGGCTCCATGGAACAAAGAAACCTCTGCAGCCTTGCACTCTCCACTTTGTCACCAGAGCCTCAGCTCCGAAGCAGGCTGCGTTGGGAGATCCTAGGACCCCGCAGATGGAAAGGGATGCTTGGGGGTGAGCTGGGGTGGGATTCAAACTTTTTATATATAAATGAGATTATCTAATCAACTAGGCAATTATATGAGTATATTTTCAGGATCTAGACCGTGGCATTTCATTTTCGTAATCAGTGAGTTACTGTTAGAGGTAAATTCTTTTTTTTTTCTTTTGGATAATTCTTGACACATATTAATGACCCATGCAATAATCTAGTGCCAAACAGAACAGGTATGATTCCTGCTTTCTCTGATCTTAAGTGGGCTGGTAGATACTAAATACCTAAGTATAGTTGTAATGAATGCTATGAAGTAATGTATTGCTGTTCATTAAACTGAGAGATTTCATCTAAGATGTTTCCTGCTCATCATCTTCACATAGCACATGAACCCAAGCCTGGCCCTGGTAAAATACATTATAATTCTGATTCACTCCAGAGAAAATCAAGGAGGTTGATAGAGATTATATTTCATGTTCCACAATGTGTTAGACCTAATGTATAAATTATAATGGAGTACAGGCTAATATGAAGAAGGACTCTGTGGATGTGTGTGTACACTAGTCAGATCACACAGTCATGTATGTGCATGCACCTGTCTTTTGAAGAGATACATCAGTTTCCAGATATCTTCCCCAAGAGAAAATGACCTCAACTTCTCTTATTCTAATGAGAACATGACACAAAGGCAGAAAAAACTTCAGGCTGACTTTTGGTTGCTGGTTAGGAATTTCAACTGTGGTGTTGATGTAGGTAGGTGTTAGGTGTGTTAAATCTAAACTAATAAATATTGGATCCATGTGTGTTTCCATTGTGTTAATGGTAGTGATTATCACATGGGAAGCCAAGAACAAGTTTGGTAAAGCAAAGTAAGTCTCTGGTATATACTACAGATTGACATTGGCTAACAATATGATAGAAAATGTTCATGCTAATAGAACACTGCTGGATAGAAATTTATAACTCAGATTATAGCCAAGTCAGATACAAATGAAGATAGAGTATTTACAAATTGTGTAGGAACTTTGAGTTTGAGGTCAGCCTAGATTATGTAGCAAGACTTCATCTCAAAGAAAATTTGTGTTGATCAGATGCATTAAATATTTTCTCATTTCACTAAAATCTTCACAGATACTGCTTCAAAGAAGAGGATTAGCTCTCTGAGAAGTAAATGGGAAATGATTGTAGTTATTGTTTTCCTTTTGGGGTGTCATAATCTTAACTATATCTTAGTCTTTTTGTTGTTTGTAATTTGTTTTATTTTGTTCTTTTATACCTCTGTTGGATCATGTGGTGTTAGGACTTCAGTTAGAATTGTAGCACTTATGATTTTTATGTTAGGAGACCATGGAAATAGTTTGATAATTTAATTGTGGACTTGTGGTTCTCAGTTTTTACTTTGGACAAAGCTAAGTATTTACAACTTTAGGGACAGTTTTAACATTAATCTTTTACTGTACACTATTTAGTAATCATAGGCGTTACTTCATTTTATTCTAAACACACATGGTACCATATATATTAAGTTTCACATATTGTAAATAAGGTAACTGAGGCAGAGAAAGTGAAATGATATGCTCAGGGTTATATAATAAGTCATAGACCCATACTGAAAACAGGGAGATCTGACTCTGAAGTGCATGTTCTTGACACTTTGCTTCATGATTTTCAATACTGTGGTAGTACTCACTTTACATCATCTAGAAGCAGGATCAAACTGTAATTTTAGATCATTGGCTGAGTTTAATTAAAACTTCTGTAATCTTATATATAACATGTGTATTACATATACATAGATATATGAATACTTATAATATTTTATGGTATACAGGGGATGGCTCATACTGACTTGAAGGAGCTAGTTGTACACATCTTTACCCAACTTAGTGGTTTGGTTTGGCATTCTACAGTCAGCCATGGTGTCAATATTTATACTCTAGAAATCCACAGATACTTACAGCCAGGTTTTATTATTTGTACTTTCTAGAAAATTGATTGGCAAACAATCTCTATGTGCAGATATCTGTGCTATCCTTTGAAGGATGTAATAGTCCTTCCCTTGGGGGAGGTGTATTCCAAGATCCTACTCTGGTAGATGCTTGAAACTGGATAGTAATGGATGCTTTATATATAAATATGTGATAATTGTTTGATTTATAAATAAGGTACAATAAGAGATTGGCAGCTATTAGCATAAATATCAGGACCGTCAGCTTACTACTTTTCTTTCCTTGTTGAGAACTTTTACCTTTTCATTTAACGAAAGAGTAGCCCTTTATGGTTTCTGTCTGGCATATCTGAATTACCAAGTATCAATATTCTTGCACTTTGTGGCCATTGTTAAGTTGAAAGTAAGGTAAGATATTTGAATACTGTCTATTTGTTAGCTTAGCAGGCAGCCTGATGACAGAAGTTGTTGCTAAATGATTAGAAGGCTGGTTGCATTCGTGGCATAAATCTCTTGAGTGAGATAGAGTGTGACTATGTGAAATTTCATCACACTGCTTACAGCAACTTTACAATTTAAAACTTATGAATTATCTCTGGGATTTTTTTCTTTAACATTTTGGACTGCAATTGAATCGAAATAGTTGAAATCATACAAAAGGGTGGCTGAGGATAAAAAAGTAGCACTGTGTATCAGAAACTGGTAATGCAGATTCACCTAGGGAAGAAAAGTCAAAAAGTTTATAGTGTTTAACAAGAATATAAAAAACTTTCTTTTTGCTGAAAATTAGACTCTATATATGAATATGTATTTTGTAGTATTTCTAATCAGTTTTTCAAGTGTTCTGACGGTCTGGCTAGCATAATGAAAGTGTTTATTCCAGGAAAAGACACTACTTTCTGATAGCACTGTTGCATGTTATGAAGACTCTTGAAAGAGCACATCAAGAATCTACAGAACATGTACAGCACTAAAATCATCCACTTCAGTGACTGCATTCTTCAGTGTTTACTGCTCTATCTTAACACCATGTTTTTGACACTGTGGATGGAAATTTAATATCCCACTAATAACTACTTCATTCTTAGAATTTTCTTTTTGTAAAATATTGCAGTGTTAAAATTCTGTTAGAACACATACTAAGCACTTTTAGCTCCCCCACCAAAAAACCCAAAGTGCCTTCATATTAATGGGATGGTATAATGTCAACAATATTGTTGATCAAATGTATATTTGACGCATATGCAAATTTTCTAGTGTATAAAATTTTTATAGTTGTTTATGGTATCCACACCTTTTTTTTCAATGTAAAGTATTGAACCTCTACTTCTATTTCATACCCCCAGCCCATTCCTTCAAAATCACTCTGCTTTAGTACACAATTCATTGAGAGGATATGAGTTATAATTTCCCTTAGGACCATTATTATTAGGAAGTTGATTTTATTTCTTGCATAACTGAATGTAAATTGAGAAGTTTGAACTTGGTTTGTAGAAAGTATTGTTTCCCTTCTTTAATTTTTGAGATTATAATGTAAGTATAACACTTTCCCTTCCCTTTACATCCATCAGAACCCTCCTATATTCCTCCTTGTTTTATGAATGTATTAAAACTGACTTTATTCAGAGAAAAAATCATAACTATATACTCCAAACCTAACCTATTTTATGTTTTTTCCCAGATTATTTTGACTGGGACAAGTATTTGAAAGAAACTGGTTCTATAAGTGCTCCTTCAGAGTACTTCAGACAGGTATGCCAAAATTCTGTTGAGACTTTATACATTAATGTACAGCATTAACAGGTGGAAGGGATAACTATGTGGTTTCAGGTTTCTGGTAGTATGAGGAGAAAGTAGGATTATGTTTGTGCCACCCAAAACCAAATGATCTATTTGCAGTTATTTTGCTAGCTATAGTAAGCCCTTAAAATTGCCCATTTAGAGGGAAAGACAAAAATAGCAAATATAACAAATATAATAACCCATACTGAGAGAGCTCCATGGAACAGATGCTATTTAAGATTGTTAGAATGAGAAGAAAGAACACATGCAAAATAACTTTAAGTATTAAGAGGTGGCACAGATTAGCTGGAGTGCAAGGTAGATAGAGCACTGTAGGAGCAAAGCTAAAGGTGTGTAGGGTGTTTGAAGTGTGTTGGAAAGTTTAACTTTATCATAGACTGATAGAACTTCTAGTTTGTTCATTTCAAGGGGAGTAGCTTAATAGGATTCTTATTTCTTAATGTCTTTCAGGGTGTATTTTGTAGGCTATATTTGTGTTTTATGGATATACAGATGAGTGAAAATAGTGATAGCCAGCAATTTTTTTTTTCTGCATGTCAGTCAAAAGGGAGACTTTTCCTTGAGCCTTGTAACACTGACCTCATTCACCTGCTGTAACTCTACCTAAATAATGTCTCCTAAGTATTCTGGTAACTTAATTTGCCGTCTGTTTTTCTTATAGTTCATGCATTTTAACACAATGTCGTTTATATATGTAGTCTAAGATTCCACCAACTAATGAATTCCAAGTTGGTATGAAATTGGAAGCCCGTGACCCTCGCAATATTGCTTCGGTGTGCGTTGCTTCTGTTATTGCAACTACTGGTGCCAGATTGCGTTTACGACTGGATGGTAGTGACAATAAGAATGATTTTTGGAGACTTGTTGACTCATCAGACATACAGCCTGTTGGGACCTGTGAACAGGAAGGAGATTTACTTCAACCTCCACTGGGTAAGGAGAAAGAAACAGTTCTTGAACATAGTCTTACTAGTAAGCTATTCACTAGAGGTGGTTTGAAGTATCCTTTTAAAAAATCACTTAGGCCAGCTGGGCAGTGGTGGTGCACGTCTTTAATCCTAGCACTAGGGAGGCAGAGACAAGTGGATCTCTGTGAGTTTGAGGCCAGGCTGGTCTACAAGAGCTAGTTCCAGGACAGGTTCCAAAGCTGTCTGTAGAGAAGCCCTGTCTTGAACTCAACACACACACCCTCAAAAAAAAACAACAACAACAACCAAAAAAACCCATTTTGGCCTTCTTACGAGTTCATGGCCAGGAAGTTACAGTAGAGGACTAAGACACTTTCATACATACTGCACAAGTGTGCTAAAAGACCTCATTTTTGAGCAAATGTTATAGTAATCTTCAGATTTAAAACAGCAAAAGAAATTTTCTTATACCATGCATGTTAATTTAGAAACTCCTTTAGAAAAGAAGCCGTTATACATCATATGAGTGACACACCTCTTGATACTGTCCATTGAACCATTCAACACTTTTGATATGAAGATGAGGATAGGAAAAATGTGAGATTTTACATTATGAGAGGAGTACAAGAATCAGTACCTTTTAGACATTGAGAGAGTTCTTTCAGTAAGGAACCTAGTTACTGTTAGGCATAGTAAAAGATGAGAGAATGGAAATTTTAGCAAAGGGCTTAAGTTTTAAGCACATGTAGTGTTTGGTTGGACCATGTTTTTAAAATACAAAATGGTTACAACATATTTTAGAAAAAACCCTTTAAGAATTGAAGAATATGCATATAATCTGTAGAAAATAAGTGTTTAGTTTATTTGGTCATCATTCTTCATTCTAAGTGAATTTCAGATGTTAGTTTTCATATTCTTTACAATGTTTAAAATAAAAATTAATGTAAAACTCACAATGAATTTTTCCCTATTAGTAAAGTATTTCCCAAGAACCAATGATACATAATACTGAGAATAATTACTTTAGTATTATCTTTTAAATTTTTGTTAATTAAAATTGATTTAGTTTAAGAACTAGAATGTAGCCCAGTAATAAGAACACACACTTAACATTCACAAAGAGCTTATTATCAATTCTTATTACCAAAAATTATTTTAAAGTAATTTTAAAGGAGATTCAGTGAAACTTAGTGACAAGGTGCTTGTTTAGCAGTCCCCCTTCATTGTTTTTTTTTTTTTCTACCTGTCTGAGATAGGTTTGTTTCAATGTTTTTGGTAGTGTATCTCAGTAATGTAGCTCATGTTGCCCTTGAACTATATACTGATCCTCCTGTTTCAGTTTCCCAAATGCTGAGATTATAGGTATGTGCCACTACAAAAAAATGTTGTTTTTTTAAAATTTTGCTTTGTTTTTATTTCTTTTACACTTATTTATATTGTGTGTGTATGTGTATACACATGTGATACAGAACACAAGTGAAGGTCAGAGTACAACTTGGGGAAATCAGTTTTCTTCCTTGTACCATGTGGTTTCTGGGTATCAAACTCAGGTGGTCAGGCCTGGCAGTAGGCATTAAATAACAACCATTCCATCTGTTTCCACTATCACCATTTTTTTCCTAGTTATATTTCAGGGAATTCAGTAAAAGTTTATTTGAGGATGACTTGGTCTGTCTTAACATTTTTGCATATGTTGCCTGTTTATAGCTCTGTTGTCAGTGATTCACATGCACCTCTAAGTGAATGAATTCATCAAGAGCTCATAGAAACCTTTTTCCGATTCTAGCATTTTGAGTAGGCAGGTTTTCAGTGAAAATGGTTGCCCCAGAAAACAGACTACCAAACTTATAGTCCCTGCTGTATATGCAAAATGCTGATACTCAAGTTGGTGTAATTTCTAAACAAGCCTATTTTGGTAACTTCTCTTTTAAATTTAAGATCATGTCTAGTATGTGTAAGAATTGCTAAAGGAAGAGAAGTCTTTTTCCTAATATTTTATAAAAGTTTTAGACATATGCAAAATGTAAAAGAATTTTACAGTGAGTATCCATAGACTCACTACCTCATTATTTTACCATATTGATTTATTATTTATGTGTTCATCTGTCGTATTTTTATGTATCCCAGAATAGTTGATATTAAATATACTTCCCTTAAATACTTAAGCATTCATATTGTTAACTAGAATATATATTCATAATTTTTCACCTTTAAAAATTTAAAATAAGATGTATTTTGTAATTTGTGAAGTTCAACAGACATGGTCTTTTTGAGAGTCAGGGGCTCCAAGGAGAAGGGCTAGAAGCCTTTTGCCACCTTTTCCCATGCTTGCGTGGTTTTTGGTTATAGAATAAAAGGTTTACTGAACTGCAGTTTGTATCAACTGTATTATTATGGCCTATCCCCAACATAAGTGTGTTGGCAAACCCTAACCAATGGCTTCTCTAAAATGAAAGTTACTATTTCTACTTTGACTTTGTTGCCAGACGTCAAAGCGATGGTTGTAGCTACAAGAAGATTCATCTTCTTTCACTCAAGTCCTTAGAAAGTCATTTTCAGAAGATGATATGTGAATGTAACCCATTTTTCTCCATTACCGTACTTTCACAGGTTTCTTTCATATCTAATTTATAAAACAGGGTACAGAATGAATGTTTCATCATGGCCCATGTTCTTACTACGGACACTAACTGGATCTGAACTGGCACCTGCAGTGTTCTTTAAGAAAGTAAGAAAAGCATTACAAGAAATCTCTGTCCTCTATCACATGATTGTCTTTCCTGACATAGAAAAAAGTTTTTTTTTAAATTGCAGGTTAGCAAATCCTTTGTTAGGACCACTATAACAAAGTGTAGTAGTTTATGTAGTTAAATATATTTCACCACAGTTTGAAGGCTAGAATAAGAATTAAGGTGCCTTGAAGACTGGTTTATAGGTGATCATCTCCTATTGTCCTTTTATGAACTCTGTGTGTGCACACCTAGTGGGTCTCTTATTATTATTATGTCTCACCAGTCAAACTGGATTAAGGCTCCATTTTCAAATGTATTGATATTGGTAATACTTCCAACAGAAATTTGGTATGGAACAGACACCATTCATTTCATAATAGTAACTATAGTTCCTATGAGTTCATGAATCTGATAGACCCATCACACCCAGAAAGATTCTGTTTTGCTCTGGTTCTCTCTGACTTTTAGAATCTTCCTGCCTTTCTTTTCTGCAATGGTTCCTGAGGCTTGTGGTGGTGGGATGGTGGGATGTGGTTATCCTGTTCATAGTTGAGAACATTTATTCTATGCACAATGACCAGTTGATTAACATTTCCTTTTTAGTATGGAGGCTTTTTAATTTCATAATGTCAAAATTGTTGATTGTTGTATTTATGCTGGGTGACTGGAACCATATTCAGAAAGTTCTTACCTCAGTCAATATACTCAAGTGCATTCCCTGCCCTTTCTTCTAGAAGTTTTGCAGTTTCAGTTCTGTCATTGAGATTTTTGATTCATTTGGCTTGATTTGTGTGCAGGTTGAGAAAAAAGGATCAAATTTCACTTTCCATATGTATATAGCTAGATTTCTCAATACAATTTGTTTAAATAGTTACCTTTTCCCTAGTGTATATTTTTGGTATCTTTGTCAAAAAACAGGTAGTTGTAGGTACATGTAATTATACCTGGGTCCTCAGTGCTCTTCCATTGCTCACCATGTCTGTTTTCTTGTCCTGGTACCATGCTGGTTTACTCTATAGTGTAATTTGAAATCAGGAATACTGATACCCTCACCAGTGTTGTTTTTATTATTCAGGGTTGTTTTGACTATCTAGGGTATTATTTTGGGCTTTCATATAATTTTAAGATTTTTTATTATTTTGGGCTTTCATATAATTTTAAGATTTTTTTTTTCAGTTTACGTAAAAAATATTTTAATAGAATATTGGTAGAGATTGCACTGAATCTGTAGATTGTTTTTGGTAGGATAACCATTTTCATAATATTAATACTACCATTCCATACGAGGTCTCCCTTTTTTGTGTCATCTTCAATTTTTTCTCCAGTGTTTTCAAAATGTTTTCACTGTAGATGGCTAGATTATTTAAACATCAGTTCTAGAGTTTCAAGTCTGACTTGAAGGTGCGGACAGCACTTCTGAAGCTTTCTCAATTTCCATGCATGCTCTTTCTGTGCCATCATGCTTTTCCACAGCCTTACTGTTTTGTGACTGACTTCCAGAGCAATTCCTATTTTTATCTCTTCAGGATAAAATATATCCTTTGATATTCTGACACTTCTTTCCTGAAATCAGAGAGAAAACTTTTTAAAATGATACTTCCCTAGAAGCAATATTTAATATTTTTGTTAGTGAATCTTAAATTTCTGCCATGTAATAGAATATATTTCTTGTGTGAGTGGATGGATCAGGCTAGTTTTGTTTCCTTCTAGATTCTTGGCTTTGTAGGAAAAAAGCAAAAAGTTAAAGGAATAGTTTATGATTTTTTAAGAATACCTTTCTTCCTGATAAATATGAAGTCTATGTTTGGTTACTAAGGATTATTAAAAAAACACACTGAAAAAATGGTTCTTAATATACCTTATCTGTGAAAAATTTAAAAATGTTTTTGTAGGAACCACCACCACCACCCCTAAATAATTTTAAAGTTGGGATGAAGATTGAAGCTGTCGATAGAAAAAATCCATTTTTGATCTGTCCTGCCACAATTGGAGATGTCAAAGGAGATCAAATTCATATTACTTTTGATGGATGGAGTGGAATATTTGATTATTGGTGCAAATATGACTCCCGGGACATCTTCCCAGTTGGATGGTGTTGCCTCACAGGAGATGTATTGCAGCCACCAGGAAATATTGGTAAGCTAATTATATATTCTCTTATTTTAGATCTTATTTTGGTGGCAGTGTGTTTAGTAGTGGTGATCTTAGGACTTGGTGCCAAATTAGAATGGTAGGTAGACCATTAATAACATTCTGTAGTCCAGGGACTAGAGATGATGGAAGTTTCAAATTAGGATAATTAGAATTCTTGAGAACTCCCCATGCATCTTATGTTGCAATTCATGCTAAGAATATCAGCAAAGCCAAAAGTCACATTAAGAATATTGGAACTGTGTTGTTATAAACATTGGCTATGTATAGGAGATGGTTATATTTAAAATTGCTTTTGTAATTATTATTCAATTAAAATGTATACTTGAGTTCTGGGGATATACATAGCTCAGTATAGAGTGAGTGTGTAGCATACACAAGGCCCTGGGTTCTATTCTCAACACCAAAGCCTTTTAAAAAACATTTGCACATGATATTTCATTAGTTACATCTCAACCATAATTTTAAAAATTGGACATAAGTATTGGAATATATTTTACATGGTTCTGTTTATATTTTAAAGATAAACTGGTACTCTGATATTCTCAAGTAAGATCTATATGCGAGTAAACTTTCTGACTCTGTGGTAGCTGTTGTAGATTTCTGTTCAGTCATTGCAGTATTCGTCATTTGTAATGGTGTTTCTAGATTGAATACTGCGATCATGTAGATGCCTTCTTTCAGAGAAATGAAATGTCTACAAAATATCAAAGCTCCTTGACAACTCATCCAAGGGCTTAAGCAAGCCTGATGTGGTCTTTGAAGTAACACTACTGAAATATACTGGCCTTGAGTTTGATATAAATTTACTGCTGGAATCAAATGTAAACATGATTAAAGTTTACCTCACTAAATGTTATCTGTATCATGAAAAAGAAATATAAAATAAGTAGATAAGGAATAGAGGAAGTTAGGGGCTAGAAAAAGGCTTATAGGTATGTTTTTCTTGTAACTGACTGCCCTTGAAGTCTTCTGTGATTTAACACATCCCATTATAGTACAGTAATACTTACCAGTTTATTGCTGCTGTATCTAGCAAGTAAATGTTAGTGGTCAATTTTGGTAAATGTTTCTGTTACACAGATCTATATATGATACTAAGGCGGTTAATACATAGTATCTGCTCTTACAAAATTTATCTTCAAGTGAAGAGAAATGTACTGAAGGGTATATCTGTTAAAATTACAAAAATAGAAAAGTATGGTAAATATGGAAATAGCTCAAACTCTAGAGAGAATGCTGATTGAGTAAAGAAAAGCTTCAGAGAAATATATGACTGTTGAGAGAGGGGAAGTAATTTGCTATGCAGAATAGAACTGTAGGTAGGGTAGATGTATCACAGGTATAAACTTTGAATTTACTCTGAAAATGGATGAATTTTGCTTAAGACATGGTTGAGTTTGTAATGTGTGAATAAGAATGTTTTTTCCTCGAGTACCATTTTTCTTCTCCATTGAGCTGCATCCCCAGCCATGTGGTGGTGGTTCTGGTTATGATTTTGTGATGATAGAAATCATACCCAGGACATCCTTATATGAATTATGCCCATAGTCACTTTTGGCTTCTTTCTTTATGTAATAACAAGAAGATATTTGTACATCACTTTGTGCTTTAAACTTTGAGGTTGAAAGAGATTATCCTGAATATTCTATTTCCTTGCTTATTTTTCATACTTTTATGACTGTGTAGATGATCCCTAATTTAGGGTGACTACATTTACAAGTTTTGTCAGTACAATTTAGTGAAAGCAATAAACATTCAGGAGAAACCATACTTTGAATAGTAAAATTTAATTCAAGTCTAGTAATATGTGATAAAATATTTTATCTTGCTAGGCACTGGCAGTGGGCAGCAAGGGGGAAAATGCTCTTCTGGTGTTGGTAGTGGATATGATTCTATTGGAGACAGTTTATATTTTCACAGCTGATGATATTTGAAAAATGCCCATATGTGTCTCTTATATCCATATACTTTCTGATTTTTACTTTGAGTACAGTTTTCAATAAATTAATAAGATATCCAGTATTTTATTTTAAAATGGGATTTTTGTTAAAGTTACATGATTTTACCCAACTATAAGCCAATATAAATCTTCTGAGCATGTTTTGAGATAAATTAAGTTTAAGTTTAAGCTATGATGTTCAGCAGGCAAAGTGTATCAAATGCATTTCAATTATCAAAATGCAATCCCATCATATCTTGAACAACACATATATTCTTTTATAAGATATATCCCTACAAATTGCAATTTCATTCTACATGCATTCTATCATATGACTATATGTAATTAATTAAATTTTCAGTTTGTTAGGTATTGAAATACTTTGACTTGTATGTATGTTATTAGACTAGATGCCATAAGTACATTTATGTACATATACTTGCATTCATCCATATTTCATACAATAATTTGCTGACATAGAGAATATGTTTTTAAGCTAGCAAATTGTCTTTCTCCTGAAAGACAATTCATACTTATATTTATTACCCTAATAATTAGGTAGAATATTTTTCTCCATCCTGTCCAACCTTGGGGAAAGATGTTTCTAAATTCATTATTTTCACATTTTTCTTCTTTAACTTATTTTACATACCAACCAATCTCCTCTTCTTCCTCTCCTTCTGTCCCCCCCCCCGCGCGCGCACACACGCGCGCGCGCGCGCACACACACATACACACACACACCCATTTACCACCTTCCCCATACACTCCTTAGTTTCTATTCAGAAAGGGGCAGGTCTCCCATGGGCTTCAACAAAGTATGGCACATCAAGTTGAGGCAGGACTGAGCTTTTCACCTTACATCGAGGCAGTGCTAGGTAATCTAGCATGGGGAACATGTTACCAAAAGACAGCTAAATGCCACAGAGAGAGAGGTTCTGCTCCCACTGTTAGAAAGAAGTCTTACTAAGAGACCAAGCTACAGGATTGTCACATACATGCAGAGGGCCTAGGTAGTCCTATTCAGGCTCCCTGACTGTTGATCCAACTTCCATGAACTCCTGTGATCTCAGATCAGCTGTTTCTATATGATCCCCAATCATGACCGCCCTGGCTGATACAATCCCTCCTCCCTTTCTTCCACAAGACTCTAGGAGCTCAGAGCAGTGCTTGTTTGTTAATCGCTACCTCTGCTTCTGTCAGTTTCTAGATAGTCTCTGATAGCAATAAAGGAAGTCACCAATCTGAATATAGTAGATGGCCAGTTCAGACACCCTCTCCACCATTGCTAGGAGTCTTAGTTGGAGTCATCCTTGTGGGTTTCTGGGGGGTTTTCCTGACACCAGGTTTCTCCCTAACCCCAATATGGCCCTCCCATCAAGACCTCTCTTTTGTTATTCTCCCCCTCCATCCTACTTCCAACCTGACTCCAGCAGCCAGCCCACCCAAGCCTCTCCCTCTCCTTCCCATTCCCTCCTTTCCCCTAACCTCTACCCCCAGTTACCCAGGAGATCTTTTCTATTTCCCCTTCCCAGGGAAATCCATGCGCCCCTCTTTGGGCCCCTCTTGTTACCTAGCCTCTCTGGGGCTGTGGATTGTAGGTTGGTTATCCTATCCTTTACTCCTAATAACATCTATGAGCGAGTACATACCATGTTTATCTTTCTGGGTCTGGGTTACCTCACTCAGAATGATTTTTTCTAGTTATATCCATCTGCCTGCAAATTTCATGAGGTCATTGTTTTTGGGGTTTTTGTTTGTTTGTTTTTAACAGCTGAGTAATATTCCCATTGTATAAATGTACCACATTTTCCTCATCCATTCTTTGGTTGAGGGGTATCTAGGTTGTTTCCAGGTTCAGGCTATTACGAATAATGCTGCTATGAACATAGTTGAGCATATATTCTTTGGGTATGTGCCCAAAATTGGTATAACTGGGTCATGAGGTAGATTGATTCCCAGTTTTCTAAGAAACCGCCATACTGATTTCCAAAGTGGCTGTACAAGTTTGCAGTTCTACCAGCAGTGGAGGAGTGTTCACCATAATCCACATCCTCTCCAGCATAAGTTGTCATCAGTATTTTTGCATTTTTCATTCCATAATTTGCTAGGGAGTTTAAAGCCTTTTCTTTCTATATGTTTTGTCTATTAATACAACTTTATAATTTGTCTACTAATCACCTTTTCTCATTTTTCATCTTAGAATACTACTTTTTTTTACTGCTTTGTTTGTTTTGTTTATTGCATAGCTTGGAGAGATGGCTCAGTGGTTAGGAGCACTGCTGCTCTTTCAAAGGTCCTAAGTTCAATTCCCAGCAGCCACATGATGGCTCACAGCCATCTATAGTGAGATCTGGCGCCCTCTTGAGGAAGAGACCTGGTCAGTCATCCCCATCAACTTAGACCATGAAACCTAATATGGACAAGTTCAACAGAACTGCCATATACAGGCGGCTCATGCATGCTTCAGCATTGCCAGGGCATAAATTTCATTCATTCATTTCTTCATTCAAATCCATGTCCCCCAATTAAAAATATTTTCCTCAGTCATTTGATTTTTAATATGATAGTTTTTTTTCAACTAAAAAATTTTATTGTCTTAAATATTAAATAATTTAAGGTCTTACTATTTTCAAAAGGCATAAATGATATTAAGCTAATCAGATTTCATAAATTAAAATTTTATATTTTGAGTATTTCTTAAATATACTAGAAGTGTTTTTCAACTTATAAACAATTTCTTTTTATAGCACTGAAAACTTTTGAAAATAATCACTAAACACAATATAGTTAGTTGCAGTGTTTTAGAAAAGTACAGTGAAACATGAATGCTATTTAATTTGGAGAATAGTAATAAAGTTTAATTTTCTTTACAGCTTATTCCATTTTTTTAAACCCTGAACACTTCTAGGATCAGAAAATAGTGATGCTTTTAATTGGTCTTCACAGGGGTAGATGTCTGTATTTTTTTTCTTATTTATCCAAATTTTCTTTTCCAGGCTCTTGCTATGACCCTGTGCTCTTTCAAAGTTCTTTGCGATGTCACAACTGATCAAATTTCTTTCCAAGACTGTCAATACAGGGTATCTAGTGAAAAAAAAAAGGAGAGCTGCATATGTATTGCTATGTTCGTAGCAACTTGGAGGAGACTGTCACATAAGTGAAAACAAGGCTTATTGCAGGTTTTCTTTCAACAATTTTATCTTGCTGTTTTCTTTTTTTCATTTTCTCCTTCATCTTCTTTGTAAATCTCAGTTTCCTTTAGATTATTTATATACTGATAGAAATTTAATGATTCCTTATAAACTATTTATTTTTCTAATATTGCCCTTCTCACGTCTCCAGCATGTTGTAGGAGTTTATCAACAGCCATTAAAAATATATAATACATGAGGGAACAAACGAGATATTTTAGTATTTCTTTCTCTTTGTGGATGAGGATATACATTTGTCATTTGAGACATTCAGAAGAATAAGATACTGTTTAAAGTGCACCAGGGGCTAGAAAAATGGCTCAGTGTTTAGGAGCACTGACTGCTTTTCTAGAGGACTTTGGTTTTATTCCCAGCACCTTTATATCAGCTTACCACCTTCTGAAACTCCAGTCCCAGTGTATCTGATATCCTCAGGTCTGCTGAGAACACTGTGCATGGCATACACATTATGCATAGACATACATGTAGTCACAATATACACAAACATTAATTAAAAATTTTTGCCACAGTAATTTCCCTAAGATTATTAAATTATTCAGTCTTTTAAAAATAGTTTTATTGTACGTGTTTTACTTTGCTTTAACAATTCTTAAGTACTTTAAACATAAGCTATGTAAATTAAATTTGAACCTAATTTCCAAAACATGAATTTTTAAAATTTAGCTATGTATTTATATATTATTAGTTGTAATAATGATCTTCAGTTGTATGAAGCTGTCTTTCCCAATGACTCTTTAATCAATTATAATATATTCATTTCCTTCACCTTTTTTTTGTTTTCCTTGAATTATTTAAGGGATTTGCTCATTTTCTATTTTAGTGCCCCCATCATCTTCATAAGAGTGAATTTAAGGTCATCATCTTGTGTGTCTGCTGTGTTGGAATATCCAGGACTTGCTGTAGTAGGATAGCCAGGCTCTGGTGATGCCATATTGCCCTGGGTTGTTGATTGTGTTCTTATGCTAGCCCTACTAGTCATGTGTGTTTGGGTGCTGAGTTTTTAGTTTATCCTTTGTTGAATGGGTGCTTTTTGGATATTTTTCCCACTTGCTTTCTGTTTCCTTTCTGGTCTTCTGGCCTGAGTGGTGAGTTGTAACATTAGAGACTAGCATGAAGAGCAAAAAGCAAACTTTTACAACATTTGGGTCCAAAGTTACAGTATCTCTAAGGTATGGAAGGATTCCTTCTGTCCAAGAGAAATTGTGGAGGAGGGGCAAACCTAAATTCAGCATGGTGTAGCTATGCATTGCTATTTCATTTGTATCATTCCTAAGGTTAAAGTAAAAGAAAAAATGAAGTAGATATTAACCATAATTATCTTTGTATTATTTACTATTTCTTTGAATGTTTATTCTGTGCTTTCATGCAGGAGTATATGAATAACTTAGTTTTTTATCTAAAAATATAATGTATTAGATTTTGGTATCTAAATTTGATCCTCTAAAAATGTCTGATTCTTTATGTAGTCTTTCCTTATTTTGGAACAATAGCATTTAGCATTTTTCTCAACTGTTTCAAAGTTTGTCTCTTGGGAAGTATTTCATATCTTTAATTTGCAAATAAGAAACAGCTTTATTTTCTCCTTCTTTATTACTCCCTACACACCAAAAACATATAAATCATGGCTGCCAGTTTCTTTGTTCAAAGTAGTATATATGTTCTACAACTTATTCTTTACCTCTCTACATTTCAAACTTAAGATTTTATACATTTTAAAGCATTTCTTTATCAACTTTATTATTGTAGAACTGTGTGTGTTAAAAACTACATAAATTAGTTTTCTGTCAGGTAGATCAGACAATGGCTATAATGAAGGCTATAAAGAGTTCAAGATAGATTTAATCATATTGACTGACATTCAAATACTCATTTAGATTTTTGCTCTTAATATGGTTTATATTACAGTATAGGCTAATATACTTAGTACATTGAACATTCTTTTTGTTAGGTATGAATGAAATTGCTAGAGATGCTATCAACCCAAGAAGGCTTGAAATCTAAAACATGATATTTTCTGTCTTACATGAACAGCTTGGATCAAGTGTTTCACTTGTGTGAAAGAGGAAGATTTTATAGTGCAAAGAAGTAGCTTGTAATGAATAAAAAGGCTTTTTTTCTGGTGTAAATATTTCTTGCTAAGTATTATGGTAATTACAAGCTGTGTCTACACTTTTAAATCTTCCTTGGTTCTGTGCTATGATATATTTTAGGAGGGTTCTCTTAAGGCTATTAAAAATGCCTTGGTTAAAGGAATTTGCAGTTCAGCAGGGATAACTTTCTCGACAGACACAATGGATTGATAGATTTTGTGTGTCTTTTCATTTCTTTCCAAATTCTCTGACCCAGGGTAACCTTTGGTCCTTCTTGGAAGGCGAAAATGAAGGGAGTTTGAGCAGGTGACTGATGATCCCCGTCTCAACAGCTCACAGACAATATACAAATTACATTACCAGCCCCCTTTATCTACTCCCTTCACTCCTCCCTCCTTAAATCAACAATGCAAATAGCTCCAGCCCCATTTGCTAGAAATTCAGGCTTGCTCAGGCAACATGGGCTTTGTTGTTGAGTCCTTTTCTCTAGAAATTCAATTTTAATCCTGGTTAGGAAGAGTAAGACTATGAAGTGGAACCTAAGTCGCTTTAATGGTAAATCCAGCAGCAGCTTGTCATTCTGGGGTCTTTATAAAGGTAGGAATTGTCTTTATATTGTAGCTAAAATCTGGGTAAAGAAATCTATTGTCTGCTCTGTTAGTTTTTGTGCACTACATAAATCAAAGACTTTAGACGGTCCTGTTTTAAATATTATTTATTGAAACTTTTAGCACTATTATTTGAATAGTCACTTTCAAAAGTTGTTTTTAAAAGGCTTTGGGAAAAATTCAGTCTTTGCTTATTTCTACCATAAAAATGCTTGTATTTTTTAAAAGCAAGGAACAATCTTATTATAAGTAATATTTAGTTATTTAGAATACTAGTTTATAATAAAAGTATTCTAATTTTTCTCTTAAGTTTTAGGAACATGACCATAAATAATTTTCCACTGACATTGAACGAAATATACTAAAAAAATATGGCATGGAAATATAAAAAATTCTGCTGATTATTTTAAAACATTTAAAATTTTTATGAAAATTGTTTCAATGCCCGCTGTGATTATTTTGAATAGTACAGTGGAAGTCAGTTTTAGAAATTGTTCGGGAGGAAAAAAATATACTATGTTTTAAAATTCAAGTGATTTTTAAAAGCTTATATTGTTAGGTGAATTTCAAGTTGACCTAAAACTGCTTCTTTTGTGTGTGTGCAATTTCTTCTGAAAATATTAAAGGTTATAGACATTGTGCTTTTTTAATACTGTCAGGTATATATTAGTAGCAGTTGTGAAATAAAATAGTCACCATGGAAAGTATTTCCTCAGAGAATTGAAGGGAATAAGTTACAATGTCTCTGTGGTTCACAAGCAGAAAGCACATACACTTTTAAAATATGTCTCTAAAGCCCTTCTAAATTCTGGTTGTGGTTTCTTGCTTATTGATTTTTTTTTTTTGCTTCTTTATATAACAGGACTGAAAAAGCATGTAAATGTTGTTAGATCTAGTTTCATTTCAGTATAGAATGTATGCCAAGAGGAAAAGAAGCTCTTATTTTTGTTTTTCAAAGACAAGATCTCACTCTGTAATATATGCTAGGCCTGAACTCACAGCAGCTTTTCTGCCTCCCTCTCCCAAGTGCTGGGATTAGAGGCCTCAATAACCATTCTAGTTTTTCCCTTATGTAACCTTTAAAAATAACTTAAATCCACAATCCCAGTTTTGAAATAGGATTAAATCAAAGCTATAGATAGAGCCTTTAAATATAGTTGGATTTTGGCTTAGTTATCTAGGCATACTGTTTTAAAGCTCTTAAAAATGGCATGTTATTGCTTCTCAAATGGTAATGCTATATTTGACACTTTTCAAAGTAAAGTCATTTAGATGAATTCTTAGTTTTCTGAATGTGTCATTTCCTTTTATATAGGAGTCACTTTTTATTGTGTGTTTAGGTAGTTTTGGTACTGGAAAATGTATTGTTGATTCCTAGAGAGAAATCTATTTGAGTTATCAAAGAGACTCAGGAAGGATGATGGAGGAGGTAAGGTCTAGACTTGTTGATATTATTAGAGTGTGTGTGATAAATGGGCAATTAGTGTAATTCTGAAGCTTATATTGCTGAAGATCAGAATTGAGAAATTGATGCAAGACCCACCAAGTTTTAAAATAAAAACCCAGGCAGTTACTACTAAATTTTCAAAACATTATTTTCCTTTGTAGCTAGTTCTTTTTTTCTTGTAGCAGTTTGTAAATATTAATAAATATTTGATAGATGGCTGAAATGTAACAGAGAATACCTACTCTTGTAAATAGAAGTAACATTGTATGTTTATATAATTCAACTACCTGAACAGCAGAGAGGTCTTTTCCTTTATGGAATGCCAAGTCAGACTGTTTGAAGGACTTCTACCTAACACAATCAATCTACAACTGAATTCTGAAATTGTTCAAGACTGAGTAGTAGATTATTGTGTATCAGTTTTGAAGACTCCAAAGATCACTGCTGACATGCACTGAAAGTATAGACAGTCATCCCTCAGTATCCTGAGGGGATTGGTTCCATGTCCTCTAGACATAGCAAAATACGAGTATGACAAATCCTATATAAAATGGTGGAATGTTTGTATATAACCTATTTATACCATCCTTTATATTTTAAATCATCACTAGAATACAAACCTGGTCCAAAATAAGTGCTACATAAATAGTTATCATTTAAGAAATAATGACAAAAGTTTGTATATGTTAAGTAGTGGTACAGATTTTTTTTTCTCAGTGTTAGCTGTCCATTGATGATCAAATCTACAGATTTACTATAGGGCCAGCTATATGACTACTTAAATGCAATGTTATGCTTTATCAAATAATTTTTCTTTAGAATAGCTAATTCTGTTATTTATAGAAGTGGCTAGATTGTTTATCTTTTTTGAAACATTTTGCATTTTAAATTACAGTTTGGTATTTATTACAAAACATTCAGGAAATAAGATAACAGTGGTCAGAGGATAATCTAAAATTGTATATATTCTTTCCTTTTAGAAATAATGATTGCTAATATTTTAGTGAATAAGATTTAGAATATTTTAATTAAAACTTGGAATATTAATTGCCAGTACTCATAAGACCAATTGGAGACATCTTACAGAGCATGTATTGTATTGTTGTCATGTGTATAGAGTTATAGTGACTTGATTCTATTTGCTTAGATATTCTATTATTATTATCATTAGTAGATAAACTTTCTCTAAGAAATATTAAAGAAGCAAGAAATTTGTCAGCAAGTACTATCCAAATATTTGCTGCAGGTTTTTAACTTTAATGTATAGTCAACATATAAAATTGAAAACATATTTGTTTTTACTCAAAGTAATTACTTTGATGTCAAACAAAATAAACCTTTATATCAATATGAAGAAAACCTAAACATTGTCTTACTGAGAACACATTGGTGCTTATTTCCAACACTACTTTAAATTATATTCCTTTGATGTTTGCACGTAAGCTTCCTCAAATTTGAACATAAAAAGATTTTACCCTCATTACTTAATTCTGTAATTTTTAAATCCTTTGGATTTTGTGCTTTATATTATAATATTATCATTTTTATCTCAAATTTTACTAAATTGTGGCTTCTTTGTTTTGGTTAGCTTAAAGGTTTATCAGTTTTATTTATTTTTCAAAAAAGCAAATATTTATTGTTTGGGGGTTTCCATTTCATTAACTTTAGAGCTAGTCATTTTCCCTTCTAGGCATTTTTAGTTTGACTGTTTTTACTTTTCTAAGACCTTTAGATACATCATTAGGTTATTATTTGATATCTGATTTTATTGTATGCACTCTTAGCTATAAAATTCCATCTTGCTTTATATCAAAAGTGTGTGTGTGTGTGTGTGTGTTTGTAAGTGTATGTGTATGATCTATATCAACCAAACAACAATTTTAGAATTAATAATGTTCACTATGTAAATTATAGATTTTCTACAAAGGAAATTGTCATGGCATAATTAGTGAAATATCCGTTTTTAAACTGGACATAGACACAATTTATCTGGCAGATTATCTTCACACACAATATTAAAATTGTATGAATTATGCCACCGGGTAACTAGAAGCTGTATATCATATGAGAATGAATTTCTTTTTATGACGACACTATATTAGAATGTAAAAATTATTATTAGAAGCTTTAATATTTGGTATGTATACAGGAACCTAATGTGTTATAGCTTTTAAGTGCACATAATTTTCTTCATTTTATATCTCAAAATAGCTGAAAAGAAAGCACGGAGCAGAGCAGTGACTAAACCTTGGAAAGATGGAGCCACAGCTTTGGAAAGTGACGAAGCAGCTCCAGGTGATTGACTATTTTTCTACACCAATCTGCAAGATGATTCCTCTACATTGAATAATAGTGTAGTGTTTTCAGAAGGAAAGGCTCTTTTCTGTTTTAAGAAAAGTAGACCAATATAAAATTGCTAGAAATTTTCGCTGTGATAAGTCAGTGGTGCTTGGTATTTAATGAAAGCCTACTTTTGAAAAAAATTAGACTATTTCCTGACTATATGAAATTCTAATGTACCTAAACTTCCATTTAAGTTTAAAATATTTTTAGTTTTTTAATGCTTTTCTTTGAAAATTTTATATAATTTAATCATATACTTTCCCTGTCCTCAATTCCTCCAGGAGCTTCCCATACCTCCCTATCCACCTAAATTCCTGTTTATTACACTATTAAAAAAGAGAGAGTGAAGCATATAAAAAATGGGAATCTGATATATGTTTTCAGACTATTCTTGAACACGGGTCCTGCCTTGGAATGATACCTAGTACCATTCCATTGAACAAATCTGATCTCTTATTCAGCAGTTCTCAATTATAAATCGCTTCTTGGCTAGGTCTGGGACTTTGTTCCCACTTCCCCTGTGCCACTCTAGGATTTTATCAGGTTTGAACTTGTGTAAGTAAGTATTATACATTCTGTTGCAGTCTTTCTCTGTTCCTTTATGCATCTGCCCTGTTAGGTCTTGAAAACCCTGTCTCCTTGAAGACTTCTACCATCTCTGGTTCTTACAATCTTTTTTTGTCCTCACTTCCACATAGATCCTTGAGCCTTGACAGTAGGGGTTTGATATAGACATCCCATGTAAGGTTGAGTATTTCAAACTCTCACTTTCTTCAGGTGGTCCACTTGTAGGTTTCTATGTTAATTACCATAAATTGCATAAAACTTTTCTGACAATGTTTGAGGGATACACAGATCAATGAATATGTCATTGGAAATTATTTTATTGTATTTAATAGAATAATAATGGTAAGATTTTCCCCTTAGGGCCCAAGACATATCTAGTCACAGGTTATTGGTTTTATTGGCATGAGATGATCCTTCAGTCCAATGAAAAACTGGTCCATTCTATAACATTCTTGCTACTATTGTACCAGTGAGCATACCTTGAGGGCAGATGGTTATTGGAGCTCAGAGTGTTCATAGCTCTGTGAGGTTGATGGTTTCTTTTGTCTGCTGGCAGTGTCTATAGATATGAACCCTAGATAGTAAGGGTGACGCTTCCAGCTGAGTACCAGCTGGTTTCTCTATGTACCATGACATCAATATGTAGTGTGTTCAGCAATTTAAAACTACCTTGAAATTCTTGTCAAGTTGTAGAAGGTTACCAATAGCATAGGCAATGGCCTCTCATGTTAGGGATTGGATCTATGAGAAACCTTTGGCCACTACCTCACAAAGAAGTTCCATGTACTAGGGTTTTTATTGGTAGCATATGCTGTCAAGTTGGCTTGTTGTCCCTCCATGAAATATTATCATTTCACTTTAACTCTTT